>JANIWI010000001.1:0-147073 GCA_030705115.1 Suzukiozyma pseudoglaebosa | reverse complement strand
AAATCAAAATTCCCCTCTAGGGTTTGGGAATTCGGATAAGACAGTGTCGGAGTTTGGTGGTGCGTAGTCCGAAGTCAAGTATAGAGCGGCCTAAAATAATTGGGGATTATTGATACTTTGTAGATAGTAGCCATCCTTGATACGGACCATCTTGAATTGAATTATTTAGATAAATATTGCTAATATTCAAGTCAGCGATAAGAACAAGGTAGTTAATGTGTCATTTGAAACATGAAAGTTAAACAAAACATTTAAAGTTTGTCAATAGTGTGTGCCTATGATTACACTCTTATCGCTTCGCCTGTCCTCGGACTTTTGAGGCCATGATTAATTCTTGATACTCGGCCTTTGTTCTCCTACAATAGTTAAGACTATTGCCAAAAAAAAAATCGTTTTATTTGTTAAAATTGAAATCCGATTGAAAAACCGTTGCTTTCGTTTCCGCGATCGTCCGCTGGGTGATCGGATGTTTATGGAATTGTCACATTTTTAGGAATGAAACGGAAGAAAAATATTAGTGACTAAGTAAGTATAATATCACCCATGAATCATAATAAGTTATCTCACAAGAAATTCTACTATATGGTTCTATTGTGTTCACTAGGTTGTTTAAGTGTATATGAATTTACCCACAATAAAATGTTGAACTAAATGGAGTAAATCGGATAAACCCGCATTAAAAATAGAAACCGTTCCAAGTCAAAAATCGGGATGATTCATGTACCTTTTCAACTCCATCTACATCTAATAATTTGCTACCATCAAAATGCCATTAAACATACACACACATGTATATATATATATATATATATATATATGAGTGTGTGTGTTTGTGTGTGTTTGAATAGTTGTTGTTTAAGTTATGATATTGTTTGAATTTACTAATTTGAGTTATACTCGGAGTATAAGATCATCGGGTTATGAACATACAAATGTAGTGGCTTTGAGAAATAGTAGTGACTCCAACTTTTTAGGCAGTCTCAACCGAAGCGAGTTATTTATCGGACTTATGTATTCGAATAGCCATTAAAATTCATAAAATAACGTAGTAGCACTAAGTCAATCCATTACAGAGAGATTTCAAGTAACTCCAAAATTGAAAATTTGGGAGTTGCTCTAGGTTTCGTTAAAAAAAATTTCCTGATAAAGAAAGTGTAAGATACAAACACCAAAATGTGTAAAATTTCGGTGATGGACCTTGATGTTGACAGTAATTATTTAAAATCGTAAAGATCCGTACCTTCCGTGGTGTATGGTGATGTTGTAATCCCAGTAGTTGAACCATTTCATGTACTAGTTACCGTTTGAACGGGGATTAGAACATCAATCAGCTCATAATATTGCCATTTGAGTTTGAAGTCCATTCGATTTCTTCTAACCAAATGCCAACTGCTTTCAGGAGTATCTACATTTTAATTGAACCTTATAAACCCCGAATGATTGTGGTTCGATATTAAAATAATGAATGGAGTAAACTGGAATTAGCGGCTACAACTAGTAAGGTTGAAAAATTGATCTAACCTAGTAATTTATTATATGATCCTATTTCGCAAAGACAAAAATGAATTATGTTCAAACCAATTGTATGTTACCACCAGAAACATTTTACATCTTCTTAGGTAACTTGTACTGTAATCAATCTATAAGAATGGTCGATGTTATGTAAAGGCTATTGGATTTATTGAATTTGATGATAAATCGGTGTTACTCAAGTAATGGAGTTAGGAGTGACAAATTCGGTGTTACCGAAAATGATGTGACAACACCATATACTATTTCCAAGGGTTAACAAAGGTTTAATAGCAATATTCATCCCAAGAAATTTGGAAAAGTATCTATATAATCAACATGAAATACATTTAATTTAGCCATAAACGCTAAACTTCAACCTCATTGAAATTTCTTACTATCCCAAAAATCAACATTCATAGATGCCAAACAAAAAATCGCAGGAGTTTGTCGCCAAATTGTGCTTGCTTAAGTTGCAACTTCTCATTTAAAGAAACTTTGAACTGTCCAAATAGTGATCAGTATCTTTAAAATTCTTATCATCTACTTGCCTACATGTCATATTAAGTCACAATTACAATTAGATAAGCAAACTAGAATTGTACCTTACTTTAGAACTTCAATCATACTCAAATTCAACTTGGCTGCAAAAGCTAGTACTATGTACTCTCTCATAGCTTCTTAGTAGGGAATATAATTTGAAATGGTAGCGTCGTGTGATGCACATTTGTGGTAAAGTTAATTTGGTAATTAACTACTACGTATCTAAAACAGTTAATGTTAATAATTAAATACTATATATCTAAGATAGTTAATGTTACTACTAGGTAGTTACTTAGATCAAAAATTATAAGAAATCTGAAGGTATATAATGTCAAAGATCTTGCAACTTATTTCAGTAATTTTTTGCAATTTTAAAGAAATCCTCGAATGTTCTCTGACTCTCTCACTTCAATAAGGGTTTCCCTATTCTGACACACAAAATAGAATCATAAACTTAACAGCCAATAAAAAGTAATGTCATCAATCTCATTTTCGTCACCATCATCATCCTCTACTATTAATTGATCTTCATCTCCATCATACTACAACACGTGATTGATGAATTTCCTGTTTGGGCCAAAACAATAACAATAACAGTAACTAATGAAGAGACAAGATTTAATCTCTTTATCATAACAGGAGTTTGTATAATACCCTAGCGAGATGGATATTCCAGGATCGTTCACGTCTCCTAATTCGTCGTTTAATATGTCGATGGAATTACGGACGCCAATCAAAAAACTAGACCGATTAAACTTGCATTCACCGACTTCAAATTGTTCTATATATCCAATGATTGAGGATATATTCGATACAAACGTTACAAATTCCATGTTGAACAAAGGATATTCCCAAAAGCTAACTAATAATGTTTTACAAGAATTGAATTTACGAGCTTCAACCATTAATAATAGCAATATCAACAACATGAATTCACTAGGCAAACCAACTTCTCCTAACCCAATCAATAGAAGAAACAGCCGCTATAGTCAAATCCACAAGAAGCAATTTCAAAATATGACTTCCATTCAAAATCATTATTCAGTGAAAGAGTGGAACACTACTAGAAGTTCACAAGAATCAAAAGATTTATCATCATCTGATATAAAACGAAGAAGAACCCTAACTTCTGACGATATGTTAAGCTATAAACCGATACAATCAGAGCAACTGCACTCGAGCCCTATTCGAAAAATTTCTCCTTCTAAAAAACATCTGAATTTGCACCAGTTATTGAATGAACATGATACTAATTGCACTCAAGAGTTCAAAATTCCAAGTAATCGAATAAGATATAGTAGTTTGGAAATGGCAGGAGTGAAAACTGCTGAGCATGTATCAAAGTTACCAAGAAAACCTTCCTCATCTAATTTACAAATGAAACCATCGTTAAATCAAATTTCGAATCCAAACTTGAATAAAAAATCTTCAATTCCAACCTTGAATAAGAAATCCTCAATACCTTCTTTACAAAAGAAATCTTCCATACCTTCATTGCAAAAACAAACTTCTATACCCTCTTTGCAAAAGAAATCTTCATTTTCAAATTTACCCTCGACAAGTTCAACCCTCGATAATTCAAATATCAGATCAAGTCCTGTCTCGAATACAGTTTGTTCCAACTACCAAACCAGTCCTATTTCATCATCAAAAATGATACAGAAGTCTTTGGATTCAAAAATATCGACTTATAAACCTAATTTAAGTATATCAAAATCATCATATTCAATTAGTAATAGGAATTCAATAAGTCCATCCAGATCATCTACAACTACCAACGAGGATATGAGAAGTAAAAGTATTAGCCCGTCGAAATCGTCACATTCAATCAGTGTTACTAATTCTGGTTATGCCAAACCATCCCAATTATCAAATCAAGATAGAATTGATTCAAGTCCAAATAAATTATACCAAAAATCAAGTCCCATAAAATCATATCAGAATTCCAGCCCAAACAAGTTGTATCAGAACTTAAGTCCTAGTAAACTATATCAGAATTCGAGTCTTAATAAACCAGAGCAAAGTTTAAGTTCTTCAAAATCTTTGAATCAAAATTTAAATCGAGCACACTCATCACTATCACATTCTAGAATCAGTCCCTCCAAATCATATCATTCATTAACCACACCCGCCAAGCCTACAAACCATTCTTCGTCAACTAATTCATTATACACTAAACCTACAATTTCATCATCACAAAAATCATTAAATAAATTTCAAAGGTTCAAAAGTCGATTTGATTGAATTTAATATTTATAGATACCCATTCCATTGAATAAAATGGTTTTTAACATTAAAAATTTGATTTTTTGCATTGAATATATATTTATTTATTTTCATTAGTAAAGTATATAAGTTGTAATGAAAAACAAAAATTAAATTTTATAATTTAACTTTTTGCTATTGAAAAATATTTGATTGAATTTTAATTTCACCACCAGTTGAAATAGTTTGACTTGCAGTCCAAGATTGTCCCGATTTTAAAGTTATAAAATCGGATACATGTCCGGGTTCTACACAAACCATATTTTGGTAACCTGATTTAGGTTCAAAATCCGCCATTGACTGTGATTTATTGATCCAAGGATTCCACACGACAACATCAGGTAAATTATGTCTAAATAAGTTGAATAAAACTTTACCTTGATAAAGTAATTGTAATTGTTTATCTTCATCAATTTTTTCATAAACGCGATCTAATTCTTCATGAAATTGAATTACTGGCGATTTTTCAGTGTAAGTTGATTTAATTATCTTATCATTGACATGTTGATCCACCAAATTGGAAACCATGACTTCGGTGATATCAGGAATGTTATAATAAGTATGGAATAACCAATTAAAATCAAATTGCAATTTACCACTATTTTGAATTTCAATTATTGTTACCAATTTGTCTTGATTCAAGGATATAGATAACAATAAAGTAAAATCATATTTACCTTGACCCCATTTTTGTAATAAATCGGGTTGAACATTTTCGGGGCCTAAACCAAATTGAATTGTTGGAGGATTTGAAGAAGTTTTACCTAAGAAATCCCAATAAGAATTTCTTACAAATCCATGTTGAGGTAATTCAAAAGTTGGATGAGAAGGATCTTGACTCTTACCAAAAATTGGGAAAACAAGGGGAATTCCTCCTCTAACTGGTTTAGAACCATCTAACTTAGCAGCAGAACTCAACCATAATTGTTCTTGACCTTTCAATTTCCAAGAAATAACAGTAGCTCCATATTTCAAAATCTCACATGACGAGTCTCCTTCTTTGAAAATGACTTTATCTTCCGTTTCTTCAATACTAGACATGTTTTCTTTAAATCCCCCAAAACAAAACTTTTCATCCTCCTATTTGCCTTACTTTCAACCAGATTGCAATCGCCACGTGACCCAACTTTTTTGGTAGCAAGAATATTTATAGAAAATGACGATTGAAAGATTAAAAGCGATAAATAAAGGAGAATATTTAAGATTAAATAGTATATAAATTAAAGCTTGTTTTCTATTAACTTGAAATTTGGCAAAAAAACAAAAAAAAAAAAAAATGAATAAAAAAAAAATTTTGTTATATATATTGTAGTAAACCAAGAATAATGAAGACAAAGAAGGACTTAATACACATCGATGAGTTGAGGACAATGATTTCAATTGACAAACAACAATTATTAAGTGCACATAAATAAGTGTTGAATATTATGACTCAATACCCTTCAATCCAGATAAAAAAAAAAACAAAAACTGGAATCCTTCATTGTGGTATTATTCATGAAAAATCAATCTTCACAAAACCTGGTTCAGATTTGTTTTTTTATAGCCAAGATGTATCATGCTCTCAGGTTTGAAGATGATGCCAGTTTAAAAAGAGAACTATACAGTAAATGATATATTACCATGATTTCTGTTACCATTTATCATAGATTATTTTGTTATTCAATACTGTGGATGCATAATATATATACTATGAAAATGAAAAATGCACTACAATCGAAAGTAATCAAACTAAAGCAATTTACAATTGTAATTTGTTTTACTAAAAAGTTGATAAACATTCAATACAAATATAAACCCTCAGATTAACATTTCTAACAATAAATAAACTGATAATTGACAATACTAACAAAATCATATAATACTTTCTTCTTGGGTTGATTCCACCAAATCATTCAATATTGCTGCTTATGTAATCTTGACCGCTTACATAATCAATAAATCACCAGCAACAAAGATGGATTGAATGTTAAACAGGCTTTAACCTGGTGAAAATAATTAAAATAAGCTTATGTAAAGGGTGCTAAAATTAATCTAGAAGCTTCAAAAAAGCAATAAGCAAACAAAATCATTAAGATTAGTTTCTGAAACTACAATTTTAAAGTTATTACATATCTACTCTTTGGTGGGTGTATACTACTCTATAACAATGTCTAGGAAATAAAGTTAAGTCATCATTGTGACCATTAACACCATAATTTTACATTTGATAATTTTCATAGATGATGGTAACCATCATGCTTTATTAATATTACAACATCACCCTCTGTCACTATCACTCTATCACTCTGTCACTATCACTCTATCACTCTGTCACTATCACTCTATCATTCTATCACTCTATCTCTCTCTCTCTCTCCTATTTGAGACATTTTCGGGTAATAAGATAATTCCAAAAATGTCGTTTATTTATGTGCAGGAAATATAGCGACATTACAAGAGAAAAAAAAAAAAGAAACTTTTAAAAAATGAATGATAATAAATAACCAGAAATTGTTTGTTATACTCAGTAAATTAATTCAACATTATTTATTTTGGGGGCTTTATAATCAATAAAAGTGTTTGATTATCATAGATGAACCTTAAGGTATTATTTAATCAGTATTTTATGCTGGAGAAAAAAAATGATTTGGGTAATTTATCAACTGAAACTAAAATTAAAACTAATATTAATAAATTTTCAAGAATAAATTGGAAATTAAATGATATAATTCATTATGGTTTTTTATCAAGTGTGATTTTTTTTGTATTTATAATATTTCCTTCTAGTTTTTTGATTAAAATTCCCTTATTATCAATCTTTATTTTATGCTTTTTAATTCCAGTAACTTCCCAATTCTTCATTTATGCTTTACCAATATTTGCTTGGTTGGCACTTTACTTTAGTGCTGGTAAAATCCCCGTAAGTTGGAAACCAAAAATCCTGGTTCAAGTGTTACCAATCATGGAAACAATTTTATATGGTGATGATTTATCAAATGTTTTAGCAACTTTTACTTCAACTTGGTTGGACTTAGTGGCTTGGTTACCTTACGGTATTATTCATTTTGCTTGTCCTTTTATTTTGGCCGGTTGTATCTTTTTATTTGCTTGTCCAACATCTTTAAGATCGTTTGCTTTTGCCTTTGGTTATATGAACCTTTTTGGAGTCATAATCCAATTATTTTTTCCAGCAGCTCCTCCTTGGTATAAAAATATTCATGGTTTACAACCTGCTAATTATGATATGTCAGGTAGTCCTGGTGGTTTAGGTAGAATCGATAAATTATTTGGTATTGATATGTATACAACTGGGTTTTCTAATTCCCCAGTTATTTTTGGAGCTTTCCCTTCTTTACATTCAGGCTGTGCCGTTATGGAAGTTTTATTTCTTTGTTGGTTATTTCCAAGATTGAAACTTTTATGGTATGGTTATGCTTGTTGGTTATGGTGGTGTACAATGTATTTAACTCATCATTATTTTGTCGATTTGACTGGTGGAGCTTTATTATCGTTAATAATCTTTAATTATACTAAACATACCCAATTGCCTATATTAGATCATGAGAAATTGTCAAGATGGTCTTACGAAGAAATTAAATTACCAAATATTCATTTAACTGATCCTTTAAATAATCAATTTGTATTGGTCAATGATCAAGAAAATCAAATCATCCCCCCAAGTTCAAATTTATTTGAAATGTCCAATTTTCAATCAAGAAATAAACTGAGATTATTAGATGAAGAATCGGATAATTCTGATTCTTCGATTGTAAATTATTCATCTCCTTCTTCGGTTTTTGATGAGCACCATCAAATTAGTCAAACTACTAGCACCACCAGTTTGGATGAAGAATTTAACAAACACCGATAAAATTCCTTCAATGTCCAAAAATTTAATGACATATCAGGAAACCATAAGAAAATTGATGATGAATTAATGTCAAGTATTATTATTACAAATTCAACTTCAACGAAATTATAAGCCTCAATTCCTTTGATAAATAATGAGATAAATATCACCCTTTGTCGCTAAAAAGATAATTTGTGTTTTTCAATCAATCCCCAATTTTAGTGGATAACGAATTTTAGGTTCCAGAATTTAAATCTAAGAGGTAGATTTCAATTTAAGAATTAGTCAGAATCACAAAAGTCGAATCAAGGAATTTAAGTTAATTACGGATGTCATTACAAACAGTGAAAAGCTAGTTAGAAATATAAACCATCTGATATACAAATTCAATACTAAAAAAAGTTCAATCATAAATTTTCGGTTATGAAAATTTGAACCAAGCTAGAATTAAAAAAAGCTTCAGTCATTCATGGAATTATCATACATATTAATCATTGTTTTCATTGATTTGTCATTTTATTATTTTATTTCTCTCAACATGTTCATTTAACAAAAAAAAAAGTTGCATAGAGTATCAACAAGTCATACAAGACTTAATTAATGTTAACAAGATAACAGGAGTTCATTTTATAGTTGCAAATTTATTTTTAGGTATGGTCAATTGAGATTCATTAATACCCTCTCGAATCTTCAATTGCAGTAATAATATTGGTAATAATATAAAAATATTTTAATAACATATTTCAATAATTGTAGTAAAAGTAATAAAAGAAACAATGTTGGATATCAGTTATAATAGGCTTAACAAATTAAATGTTTTCGCTGTTGTTCGTGGTTGTGCAACTCTCAGTCAGAAACCATCGTAATATTGGGGCGTCAACAATATGCATTTTTCCCCAGATTTGATCCAGCGATGGCTGATGATAAAGAAGGCGTACATCAGTTTTGGTGGTTCCAATGATGAATAACTTTTTGAGTGGTCACATTATTAGTGATTGCCTATGAAGTTTATTGTTTCATGCAAAGACAAACAAGTTTTTGTCATCATATTTGATGGAACATCATCCTTGTCTATAGGTTTTTTACACATAGCTAAAACGTAATATTCATACATACTTAATAAGCAACCATGGACTAAGTCACTTTTTCTTGGTTGGTGTTACTTTTGATTTTATGAGATTTGACTATCAGGTGGATTAACCCGGTTATCATTAATAGGAATAGAATATCAAAGAGGCTTGTATTGACAGAAGTTATTTACTTGCGACCAGCAATCATAGTTCGGTTTTTTGCTGATTTTTTGCTGATTGTGAAATGTTGCATTTACAAGATGGTAAAGAAAAAAACTTGTTTTTGATGACTGTAACTAACACCGACTTGTTGATGGTATACTACTAGTTCAAGCAAACAGGATTTGTGAGGTCAATGTGTGTCGAATTACCTTTGTTACATCGTACAAATGTAGTCGAACATTTAATCACAGCCAATGTGGCTTGCTTTTAGATAACATTTTAAACTTTATGTGAGTTTACAAAGTTCTATATGTACAAACAAGCATCATCATGGTAGCGATATTTTTTTTCTTGATAGCATGAGACTGCGACTAATCAACCCTTCCACACAAATATTACCCACCATACAATAGATATAAATAACCAATAACTAAAACACTACTAGCACCACAAACAAAACAATAATAGCAAGTATGATGGTGTATCACAAATACATTTCTAATAATAGGTTTAAAGTTGTCACATATCTCATCTTGTCACATAATTCAATTCAAACTTTTTTTTTTTACCTTTTTTAGATGACGTAATGATGCATTGGAAATCTGATGAGTGATAAATATAGACATAATGAAAAACAATAGGAATATGAATAGGAATTTTAAACAAAACACTATTAAACAAAAGTTTAGTAATACTAATAGTAATAGTAATAGTAGTAATAATAATAATAATTATTATTATTATTATTATCATTATTATCATTATTAGTAATAATCGATATGTGTCAAGGGATTTGTTATTTTTTTTGTGTAAAGATCTTCTCATGTAGCTTACTCCATTAAAAAAAAAAAAAAATATACGTTAAGCCTATAAATAGAATTTTTTGTTTTTGACATAAGATCAAAACGGTGATTGTGACACAGGCTTAACTGTTGGTCCATTAGTTATTTATAGTGCATTATGACATATACTTTTACCATTTCTATTTTTAGGTACTATAATTCCATCTATAAAACCAGGACCCAATCTTTGTAATTGTAATATCTTATAACTTTCTTTACAGAATCTAATATGTTTAAAACTATTACTTTGGCAACACTTATTGCACTTGCACACTCGTTCCAATTACAAGCCGTTCCTGTTGATGACGGTGCTGCTTCTGGTGCTGTTACTTATGACGGTACTGGATTGACGTTTGGTGGAGAAACACCTGCCGATATCTCGTTAGAACAACCTAGTGGATATGCTAGTGTTGATGGAAAATATTTGATTGTTACTCCTGATCAAATTCAATTTGTTGATAGTGTAGGTAAAGCTTCAAAAGATTGGGGTATTGTTGATGGTAAATTCAGATTTGGATCTACCATTGATAAAACTTGGTTTTACTCATGTAATGACAACAAAGTATTGAGTAGAATCCAAAACGATGGTTGTAAGAAATTAGAGTTAAATGTTATTGGTGATACTGAACCTCCAGAATCATCATCATCATCATCTGAAGCACCACCATCATCATCTGAACCACCATCATCATCATCTGAACCACCCAAGTCCTCAGACTCTGTTATTACTTCAGAACCTATGTCCTCGACTACAAGTTGCAAATATGGTAAGCATTGCTATTCCAACACAACTATTACTGACACCGATACCAATACCAAAACAAAAACGATTACTACTTGTAAACCTGGTAAACCTTGTCACACCGATAATCCAAATCCTCCAAACCCACCAAACCCACCAAACCCACCAAATCCTCCAGTGATCACATTAACTGTCACTAATGAAGTTACTGCTACAGTCACCCTGACTTGCTATACCCCAACTTACCAATCCACAGTAACTGTTATAAAGGATTGTACACAAGTAACAGTCACTCAAGATTGTAAGAAAGATACTATAACCATCACTCAGATTGTCACAACTTGTCCTACTTCAACCACTAAAATAATCGAGTCTACACAACCACCTCAAGTCACCACTGCCAATGGAGGTAATAGATTGGTTAAAAGATTAGGTGCTATTGGTATGGCTGGAATGGCTTTAGTGGCATAAAACACCACTAAAAACTAAACGAAAAACGTTGGTTCTTTAAAACGTTTTGGTGTATTTATTTATGAGATTGAATGAAGTGGTGTTGTAATTAGGTCTAGAAGTTTGTTTTATTTTTTTCGTTGCAAATTTGTAAAGTATCTGGTGCTTTTGTTTTCATGAGTTTTATGTTTGTTTTTTCGGTTTTATCTTTTCAATAGTATGTATAGGAAGAAATTTTTTATGGCATCATCAATTTGTAGAATTTGAAGCTTCAAAAATATATAATTTTACTAATACAGATCTTACCTTTAATACTGGCTCGTTTTTGACTTTATGTAAAAAGTTATGATTTAAAGAATGTGTGGATGAAATAAACCAATGATTGAAGACAGCGTTCAAAGTGAAGACAGCGTTCAAAGTGAAGACAGTGTTCAAAGTGACTGGGTATTTTGGATTAACTAAGAGTTCCTTATTTCTTTAAAATGCATCAACGAAAAACTATCACCAATTACAACTAAGGTTTAAGCGAAACCTTATTGATGATTACCAAAAGCTTATTTGGAATAGTGATCAGTGTCTTAATTGAAATTTGTTTCTGTTTTACAAGAAATAATGATCATTTGTTTTTAAATCAAAGACTATAAGAAATTCCCAAGGCAAATTGTCAATTAGTTTGAAGTCAAAGAATAGATCAAGTTCATTTAGTGTTCCACCGTTATCAAAAACTGAGCTTCTTATTAAACGTGCAAGTGTTGATGTAAAACCAACAGAAAACATGGCTTTTACTATAGTTAATTACAAAACTCATCAAAATTTCAGGATACTTTGACATTCGTAGTGAATATCAAAGTCACATTTTGTAGGATGATTCTAAATAACGAAGATATGAAACAGTTGATCTTCAGTTATGAAACACCATCAAGAATGACCAAAAAATGGTAAAATAGTTTTAATGGACGTTGATCTGTCTACTTGACTGTAATCTCTAAAACCAATAACTTGAAAATAAATACAATTTACTGTTTTTGTCAATGGATTTGTCTGTGGAGGTTCGTAAATACAAGCACCAGCAGTACAATACTTCAATTCATCATTTCAGAGCCACGATAGGTATAAACTGAAATTTTGAATAAGCAATTTCAAAAATTTCTTTGGGTTATGATACCAATGTTGAAGGTATAATTTTTACAAGCCATAAAGCCTAATATCGGTTTACACCTGAAATTGGCAAATCAAGTTCTTAGCGAATAATTACTATGTTGATGATAGCTTGATTCACACAAGCTATCATGTACCAGTGATTTTGTAAATATTAATAGGATGCTTATCATTTTAAGGGGATTGCATGAAGCTTTCTACTATTTTGTAAACCGCCAAGTGAAAAAGCATGGGGTGTTGTTAAATTTCCGGTTCTGTTCCAGCACCCACCAAAAACGGTAAGTAATGCTGCACGTAAAAAAGTTGCTTCATGAGAAGAAGAATTGATAAAGATCAACAAATATTACCGTGGATATGTAAGAATCTACACAAAATAAATCAGTCCCACGGTTTCTTTGTATATTGAAGAACATACATGATATCAAGGGTTGGTTTGCAAATGTCTATAGAGTATGCACCAGCAAAAAAAGAAGAATCACCAAAATTGATGACGACATATGCAATTGTGACTATGTCACTGTAACTGTAACTGTAATATGATTTAATTCTCTCACGAAAACACGGCAACATATGCAACGTGAATTACAACTGTGAAAATCATATGGAATTAACTTTTCTATTGATGGCAAGCTCAATTTCAAAAATTATAATGTCAACAAATCTATAAACAAAAACAACGAAAAAACTACAATAGTTCTAATAATAGAAATCAATAGAAGAACAAAGATTAATTACTTTTTTTTTCACTGGTTCGTGTTCCGTGTAGTATTATCACCATAGCATTAAGATCATTCAAAGTATATGCTGCTGAATCGGTTTGAGTGTCTATCTGAACATAAGTTGAGAACAAAGGGTTGTCATTCAGCTATTTTTGGATAATTGTAGACTGTACCACTAGAAGAAGTATACCGAAAAACAAATCAAAAAAAAGAAGCAACTCAAGAAAATAAAGTTTTGTTATGTATTCACAATGACGCTGTTTACTAAATCACCAGCACCGGATGGGGAACAATCATCAGTTTGGAGGTGGAAACTGTCTGTTTGGGGAATGTTGCGATTTTTACTTTCAATGCATGATGACGCTGAGTTACATGAGGAACATTTTTTTTTTTCAGTTTGTCTAATATATAAGAGGAAGTCTTAATCTAAGGAATAACTTGATTTACATTCATTAAAGATAAATAATTAAAGAATAACAATGTTGAAATCTCTTACTTTAGCTACCCTCGTTAGCCTTGCTTACTCGTTCCAATTACAAGCCGTTCCTGTTGATGACGGTGCTGCTTCTGGTGCTGTTACTTATGACGGTACTGGATTGACGTTTGGTGGAGAAACACCTGCCGATATCTCGTTAGAACAACCTAGTGGATATGCTAGTGTTGATGGAAAATATTTGATTGTTACTCCTGATCAAATTCAATTTGTTGATAGTGTAGGTAAAGCTTCAAAAGATTGGGGTATTGTTGATGGTAAATTCAGATTTGGATCTACCATTGATAAAACTTGGTTTTACTCATGTAATGACAATAAAGTATTGAGTAGAATCCAAAACGATGGTTGTAAGAAATTAGAGTTAAATGTTATTGGTGAAAATGTTCAACCTCCAAGTAGTTTAGCTCCTGCTTCTAAATCTGAAGCTCCTGCCTCATCTTCTGAAGCTCCTGCTTCTACATCTGAAGCTCCTAAAACTACTGAATCTGCTCCACCAACTCCAGTTATTACTACCTTAGCTAACAGTGGTAATAAAATGGCTAAAGGATTAGGTGGTGTTGGTTTAGCTGCTGGTATTGCTTTAGTTTTATAAACGGGTTTTAATTTTAACATCGCATAACCCAAAAATTATGTAATTGTACAATATATGTATATTTTTAATTTATTTGAGACTTGTATAATGTTGATCTACTATGTTTGAAGTAATAAAATAATTTTTTTGTTGTTGTGATGTGAGGGATTTATGAAATGTGATGCTATTTTGGTTTAATGTTTATTTAGTTTAAAAAATGTTTAATTTTAAATATTGACACTGTAGGTATCAAAAATAAATTTCGTTTTTGAACAAAATTACTAAAAATGTAAAAATTTCAATAGAAAACATAAACCAAACTTAAATTATCCTGAAATTTAAAGTTTGACCAGTCTATGTAATGAAGTAATCAGTTTGCCAAGGTTATATTATATTTGCCACACAATTTCTTGACCTTAAAATTCAGATCAAAATAATAACCGACCCAAGAAACAATTGAAAAATCCAGACCAGAAAATATCTCAATGTAGGTATTTATTAATCATATTAGGGATAGCAGATTGTAGATTCATTATTTATTGCATTGGTTGCAATTTCAAGAAAATGTTGCCTACTAAGCAAAAGAAATTTAAGTTAGAAATCATAAACTCAATCATTGATTGAAATCTGTAATAGAGTAACATCGATGAATCCAGTCATCAAAATTTTTGATGGATATCATAACTACAAGCTTTTATTTTTGTATTAGGGATTGCATTTAATACAAATGGTAAATAAAAGTTACAAATTACAATATCACTATATTAATTTATACTAAATAACAATTGCACAAGTTGGGACAAAAATTGCACCATTAAGGTCAACAATTGCACTAGTTGGGACAACAATTGCACTTAGTCTAGTTCATGTGCCAAGGCTGCCACTAAAAAAAAAAAAGGTCAATAAAAGATAATTATAACCATTGAGTGTATAGTGACAATGAAGAGTCTACAACATCGATTTATAAGCATTTGATTCTATAGATACCAAAATTTTAATTCAATTGATTATGATTATAAGACTTTACTGTTATGATACAGGAAAGATTTCTGTTTATATAATGTTTCTAGTCTCAAAAGCCACGTTTTTGATTGAGGATCTAGAATAAGGGATAAACGGCTTGTTGATAGAGGATGAAGGATAAGGGATAAACGGCTTGTTGATAGAGGATCTAGAATAAGGGATAAACGGCTTGTTGATAGAGGATAAAGGATAAGGGATTAAGGGCTTATTGATAGAGGATAAAGGGGTTGTTAATTTCAGGGGGTTGCATCATTGATGGTTGCTTGTATGTTTAATTAATTGGGATGTTTTCAACCTCAATTGGTAGTTTCCGTTCTTCCTCCCCTCATATCATATCTTGGACTTTTGTTTACCAGCACCCTGCCAACTGGTGGGTGTTAAAAGTCCATTACTTGATAATTGGTTGAGAAAATAGTTTGCTAAATAGATAAAGTATTTGTAGATTGTAGAAGTGAGGATAAAAAGTATTTGTCGTTTGTAATTCGTTTAGTGTGTTTGTGTGTTTGTGGTAAAGACATTTGTTGTGCTTAGTAGTGCGATTATTACTAATTTGGATGTACCAAGTCTGCCAATCAAGCGGCACAATAATAAAAACAATAAAGCTCTTATTATCAATGTAAACAATAAACAATAAACAAATGAAATAAAAAATATAACCTAACCAAGAAAAATAAATTCAAAGAATAACATATTATTAACATATAATAACATATAAATAACATATAAATAACATATAATAACATATAAATAACATATAAACCTATAAATAATTTATAATTAACGTATAATTTATCTATAATTAATTTATAATTTATCTATAATTAATTTATAATTTATCTATAATTAAGAATGACAATAATAATCAAGAATAACACAAAAAAAATAAAATTAGGTTCTAATGATGACAATAGAATTTTTTATCAATTGTAAATTTGTTTGGATAGTTTGACGTCAATTTCATTGATTGTTTTATCCCATTTCCTATTGTAAAGTTGCTGTACTTTTTCCCCTTCGTCACCCTCGTACCCTCGTTTAGTGTCTGGTAGCCAGTGCCTGGTGTCATTCACTTATACTTTATAGTAATGCGCATTTAAGTGAGATTAAGCCAGTCAAATCAGTATCATTAATGCTTATCAAGAATTGTCATCCCTGATTGTAAAAACCATGTCTGTAACAATAAGTAATCAGAATCAGTAGTAAAAATGTCTAGTATTAATAATTATTAACAATAAATAATGACTTGTAACAATAATTAGTAATAATTAGTAACAATAAATAGAATCTTGTAAAATATCTATTATGATGTGTATTTTTAAAATCACCAGGTTGTAATTGGTTGTAATTGACCCAATGTTGATAGACCCTTATTACCACTATCTACAATATGGCAATATCTCAACGTTCATAAACCAGTCTTTAGTGATCATAAATCATTCCTTTTACTTACACTTATCTATAATTTATAAAAACTTGAAATCAATTAGTATTAATTAGTATTAATTAGTATTAATTAGTATTAATTAATGCTCATTAATATCATTAGTATAGTGTTCATTAATGTCATTAGTGTTCATTATTATTAATGTTAATTGGCGATGAAGCCCAGGTTTACTAGTTCACTTACTTGTTCTTTACTTGTGTAGGTTCGCTTTAACTCTGGTTATCTTTAGAAACGTTCCACCGTTGAAACTGGGAGTTTTTCACCAGTTTTATCAATTATACTTGTAGTACACGGTATTATGTGTTTATAACTAGTAATTCTACCTATCATTGGTGGTAATAATTGGTTCAAATTTGCTATTTATTGTTGTTCAGCCATCCACTCATAAGTTTTGTGTAGGGTTTATTTTTAAAGCATCAAAGAAAAAAAATAAAAAAATCTTTTGACTTTGACCTGATAGTCGTTTGATGTATTTTTAATCACTTATACCTGGAAAACCTTACACCAAGTACATCGCAGGATATTGTCGAGATATATTCACATACCAGTCACTCTAACCATCTGGTTTATTGTTTGAAACTTGTTCCATCTTATATTCTGATATTATTAATCTGGTCATATATAATTGACTGGAATTACCGGTTTTTTTTATTTTAATTTTGGGGATATTTTTGACTTGTATTGACAAATTCACTGAGTTTATTACCACTATCACTAGTTTCTTATTGTCACTCCAAAAGTTTTGCTTAAAACCCCCCCCCCATTTTTATTTCAATTTAAATTATATTATATTATAATACTATATTATATTATATTATATTATATTATATTATTTTTACATTATTTTGTCGTTGTTCAATCTAAGATATTGGCTATCGTTTTGCCACCCTTGTTATCAATCTGTCAATGTTTTCGATAATGATTGATCTAGGTGGGTCGGTTCTCGACTTTTTTAAACGAGATGTCATTAATCAAGCAGAATTATTTACCGACCATCAAATTTTTACTCAAAGGGTATTGTCAGTATCGGCTTCTTCGGCTTCAATTGTATTTTGTGTGGTTGGAATCTATCTGTTAATCGCAATTGATCCTAAACGATTTATATTTCGACATCAATTGATTTTTTTCTTACTTATGTTTGATTTATTAAAAGCTTTGATATTATTATTATACCCAGCTCGTGTATTATCTGATCCAGGTTCTTATGATGATATTAAATTTTGTCAAGTTGTTGGTTTTTTCACTGCTACAGCTATTCAAGGTGCAGATATTGCAATCTTAGCATTTGCCGTTCATACATATTTATTAATATTTAAGCCAAAATACCAAACAAAAGTCAAAAACTCATCTAGAACTGAAGGTGGATTATACCGTTTTCGATACTATGTTTATGTTTTATCATTCTTAATCCCGTTAGTTTTCGCTTCATTGGCTTTCATATCTCGTTCTGGTTATGACCTGTTTGTTTGTTGGTGCTATTTACCTCAACGTCCAGTCTGGTATCGATTCGTATTATCTTGGGTTCCAAGATATTGTATTTTAATCACAATTTTCATTATTTATGGAATAATTTATTTTCATGTCATTCAAGAATTTAAATCTTTAGGTGGAATGTTTACCAAAATTCACCGTTCCCAAGCACTTCATCCTTTTACTTCCAAAGATGAAAAACCAACTTTTTTCTCAGCATTTAAATTTTTTATTTCAAGAATGACAGACTTAATTGCTCCAAGATACGTATTACCCGATGCTAAAGAATTGAAAGAGCGTCAAGAACTTCAAAAAATTAAAGATGAGGAATTACGATTGAAAAATATCAAATTGCAAAAAGAAAAACTCAAAAAGAGCCAACAGCAACAGCAGAATCACCATCAAAAAGAGGAAATGAGTACCGATTTGGACAATGATAATGATGAGACTGATGTTGACGAAGGATCAGTTGATCCAACTCAAATCGTACCTCCTGAGATTGATAATGAGCAGATACTCTACGATCCAGAACTTCAACAGCAGAATCTTGCCAATTTTCGCAAACGACAAAAGATTATTGAAAAACAAATGAAATCCATATTTATTTATCCTTTTGCTTATTGTTTTATTTGGCTTTTTCCGTTTATTTTACAGGCAACTCAAGTGAATCACGAACAAAAACATGGACCCATTGTTTGGTTGAATTATTTAGGTGCATTTATGCAACCTTTACCAGGATTTGTTGACACTTGTGTTTTGTTTTACCGAGAACAACCTTGGAAATACACAGCTATGGCTATTTTTGAAAAAGAGCAGAATCAAAGAATGGATAGTTTGATTGGGTTGCACGCTGGACGTGGAGCTGATGATGATTCTGATAATACAAGTGGCCGATTTACGAGGGTGTCCGTTGGTGCAAAATTAGTTGATATACAATCATATAAATCATGGAGAAAGTGGTTAAGTTATTTAAGATTGCCACTATTCAGATTACCAGATAACGTTTCTGCTAAAATGTTGCAAGAGAAATATATGCAAAATAGAGTGGATTCTGAACATGCGAAAGCTACGGACAACCCTGATATACATGTAATCAGACCCACCATCACGAACAGAGGTATTGGAATACATGATTTTTCAGATGTTCTTGCTGGCGATTTTACTGAGCAAGAATTTAGAGAGAATTTGAACAATTTTTCATTAAATTTTGACAAAAGAAATTTAAAGAATATTTCTCAAAGAAAAAGGCAGTCTTCAACAATGTCATCATTAAAATCACACCCGATTTCATCTTCAAAGGACCCACTTTCGGTAAACTCCCGGCCAACCAGTAGAATGTCAATGTCACACCCAAGAAGCTCACGAAGTTCATTACACCCAAAAGATGCTCAAATACAACGTGCTCATTCGGATCAACAAATTTACAGTAGAAGTTCAAATAGTCCAACTAGACAATCAATGGCTGCTCACTCGATGGATGATAGTATGGATTTCTTACAATTTTTGAGAGCTGGACCTCCCACGTAAGAGATAAATTCAATAATATTAATGTTCGAGTATGTAACAACTCCATATTTATTTAAAATACAACCTGTATATACATATTTTACATTATTCAAAGCAACTTTGAAACACTTGAAACCAATAGAAATTTGATCGAATCTTGAAAGTTCCCAACCTTTTGAATTACAACTTCTTCTTAACTTCTTCCATGTAAAGGTTAATTTGTGTTACTAACCTATCAATCTTCTGTTGGACAATATTGACTTCATGATTATAATCACTTTTCAATTGCAAAATATTTTTTTCTATCTCACTAATATTACTTTTCATTGTTAAGAACTCTTTTTCCTTCTTTCTTCTTTCTTCAATTATTAAATTATACTGATTTCTATTTCTTATTAGATCAGATTGATGTTTGCTAGTTCGTTCTTCAATCATTTTCTTTGATTTTTCTACTCTCTCGGTATGATATTTCAATTCCTGTTCATTTCTTGCTAACTGATTCTGTTGCTCACTTGCTTTCTTTTTTAAATCATTAGCTATATCTTGAATTTCATTCAATCTAGACAATGCAATTGTCTCCGATTGGGTTACTCTACCTATTTCTTCCAAAATCGGTAATAAATTTTTCAATTCTGTTTCAACCAGTTGAATAGAATCTATAGTTGTTGTCAAGTTTGAAACTTTATTTTGGCGATCTTGATTAATTTTCTCCATATTTGCAAGTTCTAATTTCAAATCCTCAATAATTTTTTTGGAAACTTCTAAATCAATGTTTAAATATCCTTTATATTTGGATATAATGGCATCTGCCTCTGCTATTATATATTCATAATCTTCAACTTTAGAAACAAGTTCCCTTTTTTCTTCTTTATACTTAGAATGGGCAAGAGTTAACAACTCTTGTGACTTTTTCAATTTCTTCAACTCGGATTCAAGTTTGTTATTGTAAGAGTGGACTTGTTTTAAGGTAACCTTTTTGGGATCAGAGTCAGTTGATTCTAGTTTGTTTTTCAAATCTTCCATTGATTCTAAAAGTTTCTCATTTTCCAGTTGAAGTTGACGGGATTTCTCGACGATTGAATCCATCTCATTAAGATGATCCTCAACTTGACCTGAATGTTCCTCCAGAAACCTAGCGTAATTAATGAACGCACTAAGAATCTTTCTTGTTCTTAACGGTTCAGGTCTTACTACATCAGCTATTGTAAGATCATAAAAATTGATTGATTCAAGAAATTCCTTAGTCATTCGAAATAACACCAACATATTCATCGATCCTCTTGTATCATCTTCTTCATCTCCTTCAATAGTTTTTCCATTTTTTTTGAAAAATGGTATACTCGCTTTCTTTTCTACTAAATCAGGGGGTACCGCTGAAAGTATTTCTAGTAGTAATTCAAATGTTTGCTGTATATAAGATCCAGTAGGTCTTGATACTAACTCTTCAGTAGCAGGAATTTGAATGGTTTGTAATGTTACGGCCAATTCTTTGGCGTCAAGTATGGGAAAAAGCTCTTGTGTTGGTGCACTAACTTGAGTATGACGACGTGTAGTCCCTCCAGACCTATATATCGTACTGAGTCGTGACATACAACCTCTTAAATATGTTTTATCTATTTCTATATACTAAACCAAAACAAATATGTATGGTTTGCATATAAGTTTTTATGTAAGCAAACAACAAAAAAATTTGACAGTTTAATAAATTAGGTCGAGCCGCACAATATTTACAACCACAGATGATATGATTTGTCACTTATACTCTTTCGGCGGTCCATATAGCACCTCTACATATCAATTTGATGGCTTCAGTTAATAATAAGTAAGGGACTGCTTTTTCTGCATCGTGCTCTATTGCAGTGTCTAAATGTTCCAATTCATCATCTCTAAAAGTACTAATTAATTTTTTCAATTCTGATAATTCTGGAGATGCTTGGATTTCTTGACTAATTTGTTGAGGAGTCAATAAAGCTTTTGTGACTTTATCATAAATTGGAATATCATATTGATTCATAAGAACTCGTAATTGTTCATTATAATGACCACCAATTACTGTTTCTACTGCAACAGTACATGCCATAGCAGCTTCTTTACTAATACTAGCAGTAGCAACTCCAATTCCGAATGCTCCTACTTTCCACAATGGAGTCAATAATGAAGGTCTAACTCGTCTTTGTACTTGCAATTTATTAAAAGTATCATGATGAAAAATTTCTTGATCCCACATATGTTGTAATACTGGTTTCAAGTGAGGATACTTATTAGCAAGAACCGTATATTGACCCATATAAATATAATTGGCTCCTAATTCCCCTGCCTGATCAACTCGGATTACACGATCAAGAAACGCTAATTGAGCCTTTGATAATGCTCCATATTCAATGTCTTTACCATAGTATTTTTTTGCTAACTCCTTCTTCGTAGCAAGTCTTAAAGACGTCCCTGATAATCGCCGAAGTATTAGCTTTGAATTCATGGTAAATTTTGATTTTAAATAAATGGACTTTTATTTAAAAATGGTACCACTAGATTATTTTTCAAATTGAGAAAGTACAAAAATTGGTAACACTAACATATATTTTTCAAATGAAGGAAAACACATACATAATATGATAAGTACAATCAAATAAACAAAATCTATTCAATGATTTTGAAAGAGCTGATAATTTTCAACATTGATATTCCAATATCATATGGAATTTCTTGAGTATCACGAGAATTAGTTACTGGTTTGTATTCATTTGTGGCTAATTTTAAATGATAGAAATATTTACTGGGAACATCCTTGATAATTAACCATTTTACTTTAAAAATACCTTTCCAACGAGATGTTTCAACCCAAACATCGCTAGTAGAATCAAAATCAACTGGGGATTTCATTTCACATACTCCACTAAATTTACCAGAAGCATTAACACTAAAGAATAAGAAGACTTTTCCCCCATTTCTCAATTCTTGAAATGCTTGATTTAAACGTTTATTACCTAAATCAGTGGAGGTCCAAATCGAATGAATTAAAGAAGCATTTATATCTAAAAGATTATATGATTTTATAATATAGAATTTGGAACAAACGGGTACATGAAATTGACTACCAGTATAACTAGTAAATCGATAAATTATAGGTGATGAATACGATGATCCATTGGAAGTAGTAGAATTTGGATATGGATTATAATTTTGATTACCATTACTCTGATGCTGATTGCTATTGCAAGGACTAATATTATGGAGATTAATACCGATAATATGGTTATTAATATTATCGGTATTAATATTATGAGTATTAGTATTATGGATATCAATATTATCGGGATTAATATTATCGGTATTAATATTATGAGTACTGTTAGTATTATCGAAATTGACATTGATATTATTTTTGTTGTTAGTGTTATGATGGACCATGGATGGAGGAGTGTAGGTGTAGTTACTTTGTTGTGGTACTTGTTCTTTTGTTTCTAAATCAAGATAACTGAAATCCATCAACATTGATTCATTGAAGTAATCAGAATCAAGGTCTTGACTTGATGTCATGGTGTTTCCACTATTATAGCTAGAAGACCAGATATTTCGATAGGTTATTGGACTTGTACATTGGCTACTGGTCATCGAGTCGACCATTAATAGTGACCTTGGAGTAATGAATTTGTTGGTGATTTTTATACTTAAATCGTTACTATCGTCAGTAAATTTGAAACAATCATTGAATTGAACGTTACTAGACATTTTCACCGGTGTAGCACCCAAGCTTGTAGAGAACTTGATATTGTAAATTTTTTATGTTTATAAATTGTGGTAAGAACTTCTTTATATAGTTAAAAAAATGCTGCAAAATCAACCATTTCCACCCCCAAAATGATAAAAACTAGTGAAACCAAGGGAATTTCTTAGGGAACAAGTTAATTTTAACTTTAAATTCACATATTAAAGTAGTATGGTTTCATCTGGTTACTGTTTTAGCGGTGTTTTATTAACAAAAATTGGTAGTTTACACCATTTTATTGGTTTAGTATGAGGTTAAGGTGAGGATTGTCAGAAATTTTCTTAGGTGTATCAGATTTGATGAGGATTGGTAATGTCTGATACTTCACAATTAGAAACGATAGATAACAAGCAAGCAGGTCAAAACAAGCTTTATGAAACGCCAGTTGACTTAAAGTTAGTCAATTTCAAAGTAATCAAAAATTGGATTACTGAAACCATCAACAAAATTATCCCCGATGATGACATTATAGTAGATTATATTGAAGAGTTGCTATATGACGGGGACTATCCGAGTATAAAAGACATTGAAATACAGTTGAATAGTTTCTTGGGAGATGAATCGAGAAAATTCTGCAAACAATTGTGGAAATTGTTGATTTCAGCCCAAAATGATAAAGATGGCATCCCCAAACAGTTGATCGAGAAGAAAAGAAAGGAGAGGGAAAGGGAAGTAGAGAAAAAGAACCAGAGCAAGAATCAGGGAAATACCGAAGATCAGCGACATTCGAGACAATCAGAAACGACAATACATGAGCCAAACGTGAATGAAGATCAAAAACAATCAAAATTGAAGGAAGAAAAGCGAAAACATGGTGAATCAAAATCAGAGCCATATTTGTACCAAAGAAGCAAACGATCTAGGAGTGACAGGTTTGAGAATCAAAGTCATAAAAATTATACAAGAGAATCCAAATTAAATGATACTAATTCAAAACCTCATAAAATACGAGGAAAATATAATGTCACTTCCCATCAACGGCAAAATCGCTACAAGGAGACGTCAAGAGACGAAAGTCAAAGAGACAGAAGCCCTCGAAGATGAAATCCTTAATATTAATGATAAAAAATTGTCAATAACCATCAAATTCGAGCCAAAAATTCAATTGTACTTATGAGAGAACGTTCCTGTTGAAAATCACAAAGTTGATGGTCTTAATGATACAATCGGTCCAAATTATGATAACTATAGTGTTATAATCATATTTAATACATTATAGCCATGATTTTAACCGTAATTTAAAATTTTGTTTGATAGATGTAGTCTTTTTCCATCAATGTTCAACTATAAAGTGTCTGAATCGTTTATTCTTATCATCTACCTCTATACATTTTCTTTGATTGAAACCGTTTCTATTACTTTCTTATCTGGCTTATCTGCAGTCGTGACAATTTGTATTTTTTGTGACCAGCGTTGACAATAATTATCAACAAATATAACGATCAGCCATGTCATATCAAGCAGAAGGTGAAGGTGATAATCATAGTCACCAGCATCATAATCATCACCATCATCATCATCATCATCATCATGACAAATCGAAACAAAATTCTGAACCATCAATTCCGATTGACCCTAATGCAAATCCTGCCAATAGAATTGGGAAATATCAAGTATTAAAAACTTTGGGAGAAGGGTCATTTGGTAAAGTCAAATTAGCTCAACATTTAGGTACTGGTCAAAAAGTAGCATTGAAGATTATTAATCGAAAAACTTTAGCCAAAAGTGATATGCAAGGACGAGTTGAAAGAGAAATATCTTATTTACGATTATTGAGACACCCCCATATTATTAAATTATATGATGTAATTAAGTCAAAAGATGAAATAATTATGGTTATTGAGTTTGCTGGTAAAGAATTATTTGATTATATAGTACAAAGAGGGAAAATGCCAGAAGACGAAGCTAGAAGATTTTTTCAACAAATTATTGCTGCTGTTGAATACTGTCATAGACACAAAATTGTTCATCGAGATTTGAAACCAGAAAATTTGTTATTAGATGATAAATTAAATGTTAAAATTGCTGATTTCGGGTTATCAAATATAATGACTGATGGAAATTTCTTGAAAACCTCTTGTGGTTCCCCAAATTATGCTGCACCTGAAGTTATTTCGGGAAAATTGTATGCGGGTCCCGAAGTAGATGTTTGGTCTTCTGGAGTAATACTTTACGTTATGTTATGTGGTAGATTACCATTTGATGACGATTTTATTCCTGCTTTATTCAAAAAGATTAGTAATGGGGTTTATACATTACCAAATTATTTATCACCAGGGGCAAAAAATTTATTAACAAGAATGTTAGTTGTTAATCCTTTGAATAGAATTACTATACATGAAATCATGGAAGATGATTGGTTTAAACAAGGTATTGCTGAATATTTACTTCCTCCAGATTTATCGAAATCAAAAGAAAAAATTGAAATTGATGAAGATGTTATTTCTGCTTTAACTATGGCGATGGGATATGATCGTGAAGAGATTATTAGTAATATAAATAAATGGAATGATTATCCAAAATCTAAACAACAATCAAATGAAATTTTAGATGCTTATTTATTAATGAAAGAAAATTCTCCATTAGTTCGAGATTTGAAAAAGTCAAAAAAAGAGAATGCAAATTTTTTTCAATCAAGTCCTGCTCCTACATTTATTCCAAATTCCACTAGTAATGCGCCAGGTGTACAGCAATCATTAACCTATCAAACTTTAGCCACAGTACCTGATTTATCAACTTTACCGACATCAAATATAGCAATTTTGCCAAGTTCGCTTCCATCAATTCATCGTGCATTTATGATGGAATCAAATAGTCAAGCTACTATAACCCCAGTAAGTAATAAAAAGCTGAAAACCAGATGGCATTTTGGTATTAGATCAAGGTCATATCCTTTAGATGTCATGGGAGAAATTTATCGAGCTTTGAAAAATTTAAAAGCTGAATGGGCTAAACCAACTGAAGAAGAATTATGGACAATAAGAGTTAGATGGAAATATGATGATAATGGAATGAATGGTCCAAATATGATGAAAATGCAAATCCAATTATTTCAATTAGAACCTAATAATTACTTAGTTGATTTCAAATTTGATGGTTGGGAAGTTGGCACTGATGATTCTTCACCGTCATTACAAAAGGATTTAGATGAAATGTCGAGTTTCAGTGCTTATCCATTCTTACATTTGGCCACTAGATTAATCATGGAATTAGCTGTCAATAGTCAAAGTAGCTAGTTAGAGAAGAAAACAAAAAAATGAAAAAAAAAAAGAAATGAAAACAAAACAAAACAAGAGAAAAGAAAACAAAATATTATGACAAATTCTAGATATAAACCATATCAAGAATTTATGTCGATTATCAGTAATCAATTTACTGATATATAATCATGGAATCAAAGTAAGTAAGAGTAATGGTATATGAGTTGTGAAAAAACCTATAAATAAACCTGGTTTTTCAATACGTTGTCATTGCTTCCAACACAGTATCAATTAGACTGCTATATTTGCATTTATCATGAATCCATCCCTCTACATCTTGGCTATTGTTTAGTTCCAATCGTGTATAGACCGTTACTTTCCTAATGTAGAAAAATTAATACAAACGTAAACAATTGCGCTTAGGCAGTTTTGTGTCATTTCACCATGAAGGAACAAAAAACTTTGGTTGTAAAATTGATATCAAGCAATCAACCTTTGCTTCTTTTGTTACCATTGTGGTTGTATAGTATCATTTAGGGATTGTATTGAGTATAATATTGGTTGGGGTGAGTAGAATATACTAAGAACCCAAGAAAAAAACCACGATTACGATGATTTCGATCGATTTACAACTCGAATCATCAAAAGATGGCAGCAAAAAGATAGTTCTTAATGAAGTTATTAAACATATTTTCAAGTCCAAGAAAACTACAGTATTGACTGGAGCTGGTATTTCATGTAATGCTGGAATTCCCGACTTTAGATCGGCGGATGGGTTATATAATATGGTAAAAACAAAATTTCCTGATATGAAAACTATTGTTAAAGGTCAAGATTTATTTGATATATCTTTGTTCAGAAATGATCAATCATTATCATTATTTTGTACTTTTATGGAATCATTATATACTTCTACAAAGTCTGCAAAGCCTACTGAGACTCATAAATTTATAAAAATTTTGAAGGATCGTAATAAATTATTGAGATGTTATACCCAAAATATTGATTGTTTAGAATCTCATATCAATTTAAATGTTGGTATAAATTTGAATGATTTCAATCAAAATCAAAATTTTAGCCAAAATTGGAAAGGTTTAGATGTAATTCAATTACATGGAAATTTACATAAATTAAGCTGTACTCAATGTTTTGCTAATTTTAATTGGACAGTAGAATATCAAAAAATGTTAGGTCAAGGTTTAAACCCTCAATGTTCTAACTGTTATGCAAAATATGAAGAGCGATTATATTCAGGTAAAAGATTAACAGGACATATTGGTTTATTAAGACCTGATATTGTACTCTACGGAGAAAACCATCCTCAATCAGAAATTTTGGCTCAAGGTTTAAATAGTGATTTAAAATCAAAACCTGATTTGTTAATTATTATGGGTACTTCTTTAAAAGTAGATGGGGTTAAAAAATTAGTCAAAAGTTTAGCTACTTCCATTCATGCTAAAGGTGGGAAAGTAATCTTTGTCAATAAGACTAGCTTGTCAAAGCAATGGGAAAATTATATCGATTATGAAATTTTATGCGATTGTGATCAGTTTATTAACATTATGAAAATAGAAGTTCCCGATTTATTTTTAACTCAAGAACAATTAGATTCTAAAAAGTTAAAGAATAATTTCAACCAAAACATGGCGAAAGGCATCGATTGCACAAAAGATATGGAATTGGAGAAAATTTTGAAGTCAATGATTAAGAATGAAATCAAAAGAGATGAGGAAGATATTGAAACAGACGTTGACGAAATGGCAGGAAACATTGAGATCAAACAAGAAAACGGAGAAGTTAAATTTGAACCAAATTCGAAACAAGTGAACCGAAAGACCGTAAAAGCAAAGCCAAACAAATTAAAAAAGGTGAAAGCCGAGCCTAAATCTAATAAGACACCAAAGGTGAAACTCGAACCAAAATCAAATAAGCTAACAAAGTCGAAAGTTGAATCAAAATCAGCAGTGAAAATTGAATACGGTAATGTGGTAACAAAACTGGAAAAAGATGCAAAAGTTCCACTAGAGACGAACTCTGATTTAAAATCAGAAGAAATTGTAAAAGTCCCAGATTTTAATATCAACTTGAAGGCTATACCCATATCCGAAATACGAATGACAAGATCTAAATCAGTTAGTCCTACACCAAATATATCATCATCCACAACAAACAACCTAGAAATCAAACCAAACCCGACCGAATCAATCGCTGCCAATCCCCAACCTATAGAAGATTCGAAATTTAAAGACACAATAACAATTAATCAAGGTCAATCATCTACGATTTTGACACCACCAACAACACCTAAAAAACACAAACGTCCTATATTAATTAGAAACCCCAAACGAGTACGATCCGAAGTTTGTGATTTACCATCCCCAGCTTCAAGTTTTACTGATGCAGATGAAGCAATACATAATATCAAGGAAGACCAATCCCAACAATTACCTTTGGTATCCTTAACTGGTTCACAACTAAACACAATCAGGATACCCAAAAAGACCAGAAATAGTGACCAAGCAACACAAGATGATTTATATTCTAGAAAACGGATAAAATCATAAAATCAAATAATAACACAAATTTATAACTACACCATTACCAAATCTTTGAATCATAAATCTGGTGCCACTTACATCTCATTAACTGTATATTAGTGTATATTATTGTACTTTCTAGTAAAAGTTCATTATTGTTGAAATTGTTCTGTACATTTATTTTTTAGTAACGTCAAAAAGTATAAGTGAGCAATTAGCAATGGTCAAAAACTTCCCCCACTGTTTAAGTTCAATCGGTGACAAAGATTGTCAATAAATGGATCACGTATCTGGTATCGTAGATAACATTCTAGCGACTGATTCACATGGTGGTAGCGAAAACATGGAGTTGAAATCGGCTGACAAAACTGATATTTCACCCATGAATAATAATGAATCTAATGATAAACCTAATGATAAATCTAATGATAAATCTAACAATGATGAAAAGCCAAAACGATTATCTGATATAGGGTTTTCATGGTTTTTCCCATCTGATGAAAGTAAGGATGAAGAAGTTTCTATTAATGGGTCAGGATCAATTCTTACTGATAAATTGTTTGAAACATTTCTCTCGTTTATGGCCCCAATTGATGAAAATGATTTAGAATTGAATAAAATATTGAAAGAAAGATTAAAGATGCAAAAGAAAAGACCCCCGTTGTCATATGCAACGATGTCAAAAAATACAACTTTACTAAATTCAAGATTATCATCAATGTTTATTTTTATAGACAATGTCATCAATTTCTTCAATTGGACAAATCCTTATTATACCATTGCAATTCAAATTGCTGCTACTCATATCGTATTAAATCCATATTTGTTTCTGGTGTTACCAATTATATTGGTAATAGGTAACATTCTAATTCCTCATTACTTGATCGTTTATCCCCCTGAACAAACTATCTTAAGTTACATAAATCAAAATCCAATACCATCTTTTAATCAACTAGAAAAGTATAAAACTCCCCAGCCAGTTAATCAATTTTCTAGAGAATTTTATATGAATTTAACCGATCTACAAAATTTTCAAGTATTACATGTTGAAATATGGGATTTTTTTGTTTGGCTAACTAATGATTATCTATATTTTCGAAACGAAAATTTAAGTTCAGTATTCTGTTTGATTTTACTATTCTTTATTCCAATCAATTTATATTTTTTGCCAAAAATTATCCCATATTTATTTAATAACGTTTTTATAATCAAAACCTATTGCTTGGTTTTAATCTGGTCTGTTCCTATACTTTTACATCCTCAAGTCAGGGCGGTTGCACTTGAATGGATTTGTCGTGAAGATACTCGACTAAATACCCAAAACGCTATCAATCATATTGAACTGTATCTTTGTTCATTTTTAGTACGACATGAAGATAAAATTCAAGTAAAAGATACTGAAGATTTTGATGTCAATGAAGTTGAAATATTTGAATTGCAAAAATTTGATCCAGAAACTAAAATTTGGAATTTAAGAGGGTTTTCAAATAGTTTTTATACTATTAATACTGCAATTCGTAAATACAATCTTGATTTAAAGCAAGATAAAACTATTCTGGAAGATCAAAAACCGTATTATATTATACACAAAAAATTGAGTATAGAAGAGATTAACCCGCCACCAGGTTGGAAATTTATTGAGTCTAAGTGGTCCCTTGATTTGAAAGTGAGGGATTGGGTTGAATACAATTTAATTCAAGATTTAGTATCTATAGATGATGATGAGAAATGGGTTTACGACTATAATAACCAAGAAAATATCGACAAAAATATAAGTATTTATAGAAGAAGAAGATGGATTCGAACTTGTCGTCGAGAAACTTACTTAGATCGAGAAGCCAAAGAACGGGAGAAAGAAATTCAATCGTCAATTTCAAACTGGGAATTTAAATAAACGAATACAAATGGAAGCTAAAATTGATTACAGTTGTAAAATTTCAAATCTATATGTAAAATGTTGTAGTATTTTCCTACTTAATTTCCTAAAAAATCCATTAATTGCAAAGAACCAATGCCTCCTTTTTCTTTTTCCTTCTTCTTATTATTTAACATTGCTGATAAATTATTCTGTTTTCTTGACTTTGCTCGAAGTTTCGCTTTTGAGGTTTTTGAGACCTTATTGGAGTTTTCCTGAGTCCATTTTGCTTCAAAATTTGAAATTTCACTATCCTTCTTTTTGTCATTTGTTTGAATCAAATTGTTAATTTCAATATTATCATTACATTTCAAACACTTTATTTGCAAAATTCGAGTCGGTTTCATTTTTTCGACTGATGATGACGATTTTATTGGAGCAATTAACATTGGCAGAGGCAGAGCTCTGAACACTGGTGGAGTTGAATTACTGTATCTCGAAGATGACGATGTAATTGTCTCCAGTTTGCTCCATTTATAGGTTCCAACTAGATTCGATAGACTAGTTGTTAATGAATGTTTGGTAGTAATGGGTAAATATTGAGCATGATATATTTCCCGTTTAAAATGGTGAATAACCTGCTTGAAAGTCAATTTTTCGACATTGAGTCCTTGCAAATTATCAACAATCTGGTTGAATTCATTATGATCAACCTTGTTTTCTACCAGTTGTTGTAAATCTTTTAGTATTGTATCAACCATATTATCGGGTGAGATTTTCTTAAGTTGACCTATGTTTGTCCTTTTATTCTTGCTTCTGTGATATCTAACTCTAAGCTTCATATTTATCCCTGGGATCAATAGTATTCCACATTTAGTACAAATTTTATAATCCAATGTAACTGGTAGATTCAATTGTTTACTATCGATATTACAAGTGAATAACTCGGTATATAACTTGGTTAAAGCACTCACACGAGTCGAATGGGCTAAATCATACAAGTGCAACGTACTTATCTGACTAGAATTCAACTCATCTTCCTTATTCTTATTCATACTATCTAAATTACTTGATGGTTGCAACAAACAACTTTTTATGAAATCGGGTTGTGTGCAGGACCATCGGGTTTAAGTGGTGTTTAACAATTTTTACTCCTTAACCAAGATAAAGAGAATAATAGTATAGTAGAGTTAATATTGGATAGTTTTATAAAAGAATTCGGTTTATATGGTTGATAAGATGGATGTAGCTGGTTTTGCTGATTTTTTTTCGAGTTTTTTTGGAAGAATAAAGCACACGATGTGATGGAGCAAATGGAAGCTGGAACTTAATTATCAGTGAAATTTAATATTAGAGTAGATGGTGATAACATAGAAAATAGACTAGTTGTAACATTAGATGAACTTACATAATTATATTAGTTGCCAAAAACATAATAAATAATTTGGCATAACTTGGTCTATATCAAAGCTACCAGAAATAATTTACAGCAATTAAATTGATCAAGCTGCAAATGTGAACATCAATCATTGATTAAGTTGAAAATATAATGTATTCATCAATCATTGATTAAGTTGAAAATATAATGTATTCATCAATCATTGATTAAGTTGAAAATATGTTGTATTCATCAATCATTGATTAAAGTTGCAAGTATATTTTATTCATTTAATCATTTTTGATTAAGTTGCAAGTATAATGTATTCATCAATCATTTTTGTTTGCACTAGTACATTTAATTTTCATTTGAATCACTCCATTGGTATAGTAGATGATTTAAAAACAATAATGGCTATAAAAACTACAAAATACTATTACTCTTACTTTAATAGGGGTAGAGGGTTTACAACCAATACATCTACATCCGCATCAAAATCATCAAGTGTCATTGACCGTGTGATTTCATTGTCGATGTCTGGTGTTATTTCATTTTATTTCATTTTATTTCATTTTATTTCATTTTATTTCATTTTATTTCATTTTATTTCATTTTATTCATTGCATATCACCATTATAACGCCTGTCCAATGAGCAATTGTGATGGAGTTAATCCATTGTCCGATATCTCCTTGTACTAAGAATTTGCGCGATTCGGATACAAAAATCAATTAGACCAATATTTAACCATAGAATAGTAAGCAAAACATCAATATTATAGATAAGAAGTTTGAAACCAACAAATCCCACTAGATGTATGACTATAATGAAAGACAAAAAAAAGGGGTAAAATTGGTAAAAACCAGCTTTTATTTGGCAACAAACAAATTGGTAAAGAATTAGAAATGTGTTAATCCGCACTTGGTAATAACCATTAAACAAACAAGCACAACAAATAAACAAGTATTAAAATAATACAAAGTATTATAATAATACAATCTTAATTGCAAGAGTGAATAAACATATCAAAAGATGAATAAAATATATCAAAAGATGAATAAAATTAAAAAAGTTACTAAAAATCATTACATATTGGTAATTATTTAATTGGTAATTGATAATAATTAAAATTTTTAAAAAAAATTTTAATTAATTCAAGTTAATGAATATATCTTTATTATCATTATTATCATTATTATCATTATTATCATTATTATCATTAATTTCTTTATTATTTGCGTTATCTGCGATTGGAATTTGTTAATTTTATTTAAAGTATGGTGAGATTTTTTCCGTTTATCGGCTTGAAAAATTAACCAATAATAATTAAAGAAAAGGCTATTACTAACAATCATAGTTGTTGCAACCTTTCTTTATAAAACTATACATATACAAATTATTTATAAATTTTTAACTTATTAAAGAAGTTAAAGTTTTATAAATAATTGTATGATTAAGAAAATAGATCTGGTTAAAAAGATAATTATCCCATCGATTAAAGATGGGTATGGTAAAGTTTTAAAAACTTGTATAAAATGTCGAATGGCAAAAGTTAAATGTGATGCTATTAAAACTCAACCATATAGTTGTTCAAATTGTCAAAAGAAAAATTTACAATGTCAATTAGATTTAATTATTAAAAAATCTAATCGTTCAAATAATGAATTATTAAAAAAATTAAAACATGATATTATGATTATTAAAGTTCAAGTTGATAATATGGTTATTAAACGTGATAAATTAATTAATTCTTTGGTTGATGATATTGATATTATAGAAGAAGTTATTCCTTTAATACCGAATCAACAAATTAATTTACAACCAGTTGAAAATGCTTATTTTGTTTGTCAAACAAATAAATTAATTGAAAGTTTCCAAATTTCAATAGATCAAGCTTATATTTTAATTAAAAATTATGAAAATTATTTTAATTCTTTTTTACCAATTTTCCCCGATGATTTTTTTAATACTATTAATTTTTTAACATTTATTAAAGAAAATGAATTATTATTTTGGTGTATCATGTTAGTTTCTTTATTAAATGATCCTTTACCAAATTCCCATATCAAATATCAACACCTTTCTCAACATATCCAAAGCTTGGTTGTCGAAAAATGTTGGTTAAGTACCCCAAGATCAGGTTACACAATCTCAGCATTATTAATTTTAACAACTTGGCCTTTACCCAATAATAACGTCAAAACTAGTAATAATTTATCAATCAAATATATTAGTATGATAAAATCTTTATCATTACAATTTGGTTTACATAAATTACAATTTATTCATGAATTTAGTCATGGTACATCTATCGATTTAACTAATGAAATTAATTTAAACAATTTAATTCGTGAAAGAATTTATAAATTTACAAGTATTAATTCAAATTTTTGGTTAATTAGTTTAGGATTATCAAATAATAATTACAACGGTTTTACTCATGATTATATTATCAATAAAGCTAGTATTGATATAGGTAAACCCATTCATAAACCAGATACTATCAAACACGACGATGAAGAAAGCAAAAGTGTCACAAAAGTCGATATACTTAATCGTGATTCTAATGATGAAGAAACTTTTAACAAATCAAATACAATAAAATCAGATTCAATTGAAAAGTCTAAATCAAAATCTGTGACTCCAGAAAATCCTAATCCTTCCGATTTGTTTATTAATTCATTGTTAAAAATTTCAATTATTCAAAGCAAATTGAATGAAAATATGAATGATTATATTAGTAATGCCAATGGAGTTAGTTTATTACCTAACCAAGTCAATACGAGTCAAATGATTAATTTGAATATGTTTGAAATTATTTTAAATGACTTAAATTTGGATAAAAATCCATTAATTCAATTCCAAATTGAATTTTCAAAATTACAAGTTTACATCTATGGATTAGCACCCCATGATATAACTATTGAAGAGTACAAAGTTTTCATTAAAAAGATTTTAGTAAGTTGCTTCAACATTTTATACTATTTGGAAAGTATGGATTTTCTGAGTCTTCCCATTTATTATAAATTTCCAGTGGAATTAGTTGCAACCATCTTGTTAAGAATGTACAAATCTCCAGTTTTGAATTCCGTGAAGGATTATGAAATTATCAAAACTAAATTTAACAAATTGATTGATTTATTTAATGAACCAAACTGGAAGTTTATGAATGTGAAATTGATGACAATTTTGACTAAATTTGATTTTATTAATAATTCATTTATAATCAGCAAATCTAATTCGATTTTTTTGATTAATAAAATGAAAAATTATTTGGTTTCAAGTTTAACTTACGAAATGATATGGTTCATTTATGAGAGTGAACGAGATAATAACCACGACGAAAGCTCTCTTGAAGCTAATTTGAAACATCTTGATGTTAATGATGAAGTTGTGAAATTTCTTATTAAAAATGAATCGATTTTCGAACAGTAAGAAAAAACTTGCTGAAGGAATAAAGACGTATTACAATTTGTGTTTGATACATAAATAGGGATTTGGGGTTTTTATAGAAGGGAAAATCGGTTACATTATTTATTTCATTCTGACTGGAAATTGTTAATTATTGTACGAAGTTAGAAGTTTCAGTCAAGGTCGCAGAATGAATTTATACTACATTCAATGAAATTATGAGTTATGTAAATAGGTAATATAAAAGTATCAATGACTTATTGTATTTATGAAACATCGATCCATTCAGCTTTTAGTTTCTTCTCAGCCACAAATGGTTTCGATACAAAATATGCTAACAAGATGACAGATATCGTAACAAGTAGCTTGTATTTATTAAAGCTGGTACTCAATAGATCAAACGAGGATGAGGGTTGAACTAAAGTGCAAAAGCAATTCAATTTGTTGATAAAACAGACAACTGAAGTGGATTCAAAATCAGTTGGTTTAGTTAAAATAACACCATTTTCTGTACTCAATTTGAACTTGTGATTTAAGGTAGCTTGAGTGTTTCTTGGTATGACGGGAGAATATGGACTCATTCTATAATCATCCATGGCATCATTTTGAGTTAATTCTCGATCATCAATCCTTCTACTATTCAAAATGTATTTTGGAATTTCCACCAAACTACCAGATTTAGTGGCAATTATTATTGATTTTAATGTAATACCATATTTAGATTGAGTTGAACTCAAAGAATTAATTCTTTCTGGATATATGAAAGATTTTTTAGAGTAGCTGTTTAATGTAACATTGGCATTAAAAACAGACACTAACTCATTGTTAGGTGCAGCAGCTTTTTTGGAATCAAACAAGTCAATTACATTAATTCTTTGTTCAAAGTTAATGGAGTCCACAAAGTAAGAATACACAATCCAGTTATCGTCATGAACAATATGAACTGAGTCAAAATCAATACTTTCTGTTGTATGGTTTTCTTTGAGAATCAAATTACCTGTTATACCGTCAATAACATAAAGATTCAAACTATTTTTCGAATCTTTAGTAATTATGGTCACAGTATTAGGATTCAAATATTTATACAAAACAGATTTACTGGCTAATGGGATCCCAATAGATGCAGTCATGTGAGTAGATGCCTTTCCATTTACTTTGATAATCTGCTCATTGGACTTTTTAAACGTCCAAGTAGTATGAGACTCAGTTTTGTTAGCTGGAATTTTATTTCCATTAACAACATTATCGGTTGTAGTAACAAAATATATATCTTCAACAGAAGAAACTTTGTCAAAATCTGACAATGTGTAACTATTACCTTTTTTAACTGCCAAATTGCTTCTTAATTCTGTTGCTGAAGAGTCTTGATCAACTTTAGTTACACCAGTTACCAAAAGAACTGGTGCAGTCTCAAAAACAGCATTCATGACAGAACCGCGTTTTGGGTCAATTAATAGTAATTGAGTTTCCGTAGCTACTACAATTTTTTGATTATATTCAAAAATGTCTTTGAATCCAACGACTGTTGTTGCCCATAACTGTTCTCCGGAGATAGTATCTATTGCTGTTACTTTCAAATTTGATGAATCATAAAATACTAAAATCTTTTCAAATCCGTATTCTTTCTTTTTATCAAAACCAAAAAATGGTTGTTCTCTAGCTAGTAAAGAATATGTATATCTACCCAATTCACTCAAGTGTCTTTTAACTCGATGAAGCCATCTTAAAATGATAAATCCGTGGTCAGAATCTTCCAATAATGTATTCACCATTTCGATGTTTTCTCGAGATTCAGGGAATTCAATAATTATTGAGTGTGAGCTAAAAGAATGCGGATGTTTATTTGACCCTTTGATTGAACTTCCATCAACCAAACTTATTTTGTTCACATTTAAACTATTACTGTCAAAAGTAACTAATTGTAGATCATCATTAATAAGTTCATAGTCACCACCTAAAACCGGGGATTTGATATGTTTAATCGAGTCAGCATCATTCAAAATCAAATAATCAGTTAAATCATAGACGTGTTTCAATTTTTCGTCAATAATTACCAAATAAGTACTAAGACCATGATGAATAGTTAAGAAAGAAGAAGACACAGTGTTGATGGGTACTTGATGAGAATTAACTAATTCACCATCAGTTATAGAATATAATAAAATTGCCTCATTTGATACAGCCAATAAATGGGTTGAATCAATTGTTTCAAAATAAGTTAAAGGAATATCAGATTTAATTAAATCAAAAGTTTGCCCATTCCAAATAAAAATTCGATGAGATTTAGTAATTATCATTCCATGAGTGAATGAAATTGGAATTTCGTGAAATTCTTGAGTTGAAACAATGTTTAAATCATAAGAAATTTGATACAATTGATGATTGATTAATAAAAGTCCGAATCCATCAATTTCATTTAAGAAAATTGTTGAAATTTCATGATCAAAATTGATTAAATCAATCATTTGACCCATATTATCGATAAAAACCACGGTATTATCAATTTGAATTAAAGCACCTTTATTAAAAAAATCAATAACGTTTTTAATAGTACCATCAATATCGAATTTGTTAATAATAATTCCTGATTTTGAATCGATTAATAAAAGGATATTATTTTCATAAACAAAAACTGTTTGATGACTTATATGAACATTATCAACACCAATAGGTAATTTATCTAAGTCGATGCTCCATTGAACTTGTAAATCATTATTTATATCCAATTTACCAAATTGTTCATCATTTATATTTCCAATCAAATATCCACATGAAAGTTGATAATTTGACGGATTTATACTATATCTGATCAATTCTTGATCAAAAGCATCACGAGCTAGTAAACCATACGAGAACCCACTTAGTATACCCAATATACCAATGATAAACAGGAAATTCATATCAACTTTACTTTGGTTGTAAAATCAACTTGATTTCAAATTTCTAAAATTTCTCAAATCTAGCAAGTGAGGCTCGAGTTAAGTTTAGCCACAGCCGCATCGACCTGAAACCGAAATTTATTGATCCCAATAAAATTTTTAATTAAATTGATCAAATTTATAGGAAAAAAATATAATGAAACCAATATGATCAACAATTAGACAGTTATATTACGAAACATTGGCATTTCAACTTAAATTAGATCATTTTGTCGTTTTTATCTTACGATATCTATTGATAATAGGTAATGATGGGTTATATGCCGGAAATCATTACGATTAAGTTTCTTGCCCCTGTAAAAAGATAGCTTATCTTTTATTGAGTTAGTGTTTAGTGTTTTAAGACCAGAATAGTTTATAGCAGAGATATAATAGAGTATGCACGCAAGAGATTGGTTATTAGTTTTAATTGGATTTTTTTGTAAGTAACTTAGATTGAAATTGATTGAGAAACCAGGATATCGAATATTTCTGGTTAATGGAGTAGATTATACTAACATTCAAGTTCCTCCAATTCCTGTTTTGATCAAACGAGGATTCTGCTCGGCTGATTTTTGGATTAATATTCTTTTATGTATCTTAGGAGTTATTCCTGGTATATTACATTGTTATTACATTATTGCCAAATACCCATACGCCGAACACTGTATCCACTTGGAAAGTGGTGAAAGAGTACAAGGTGGTCAGTACGGATCTACCGTCTGAGAAGTATTGATCTACCGTCTGAGAAGTATTGATATATTGTCTCAGAAGAGCCCAGTTCACTTTAGCTTGACGTATAAGTAAGCTCACAGTATCAAATTTGGTGCCTGAGTCTAGGTTGGAGTACGAAGTTCAGGGTTTCAGCGTACCCGAAATAGTTTTAATAGCTTATAATACATACTTTAACAGTTCAGTAATTTAGCATTGTTTTATCAATTTTATCAATATTACAGGTATACAAAGTGCATGTACTATACTCTGTCTCTGATAGTTTTTTGAGATGGCTGCAAAAATTGACTGCCTAGCTCAAAACAATAATTTGAAAATTATATTGTCTCATAAAACTGCATTAAGATTCTAATGCTTATTCATGAATCATCAGCTTCGTTTCATCCATGTTACAGGTTTTTTATCTCTATCATCTTACTTGACTTCCTAATTTGATACGTTATTACCCGGCCATAAGAATTGATATATAAAAGAAAAATTTCAATGTACAATTTTATTTAACTTATTGTTTATAGTAGTTACATTATTATATATATACTATATATACGTATATTGATTGTTATTGATTTAGATTTGTGTAGAAACGCATAAACTTAAGTTAGCTGATACAAGATATTTCTATCTTATCTATCTAGATCCATCAGTTTAATGTGTCCATATGCGAATAAAGAAAGGCAAAATTTATTATCAATTTATATATTCAATTGAACGGAAAATTAGATTTGTCTATTCGTTTTGGATAGACTTTGAGTGGATTTGATTTATTGAGATTTTCTCAAGGTTAATTTCACTTGTCTAAATCCAACGTTTTGTTGGTTGTTCCATGTTTATATTATTGAAAGTATAGTATCAATATTGGTTTATAAAAAATTGGGATTATTCCCAATTTTTTCTCTGATTTCACTATTGAAACTGTAATAATAAAATTACATTATGAATTCTCATAACCCAGAAACACTTGTTTCGTTCATTCTACACTGTTCCAGTTAGGGTTTACATGTATATTGATTATCGCATATTTCAAAGACTATACCTGTTGAGTCTTTACAATACAACAAAAACTAAAGCAGGCTTGTATGCCTGATGCCATTTTTTTTGTATTGGTCATTTCCTTAGCTTCATCCTTCAATCATACAATATTGTAGGTATAAATTGTAGCGTAGCATAAAACATTACTCTCGAAGTTGGATGATTCAAGTAACAAAATTGAAACAAGATTAAATGGTCTTTTATCAATACATTTTGTTAAAACCTTTACCTGTTCCTTGCAATAGGTGCTTCAAAATATGCTTCAAACGTTTGCATATCTGATTTTTTTTTATCCCTGTTTAATTTTGTAAAATTTCAATGATGTTCTCTTCCCCAGTTTTCATTTTAGGCCGGCCACCACCTTGCTTCCATAAATATAATGACTCAATAGCATAATTGTTCACCGAAACATTTTTAGTTTTCTTTTCATTCGAGGCTTCAGTTATTGATTCAATTATCCTTAACTCCTCAATTAAATCCCAAACAAGATTTTCAAAATTTGCTAAAACTTGCTGCATATTGTCGTTAAACTCTTTTGATTGATCATCTTCTTCATTTATAGGTAAAATATTAAATTGATGTTTACCTAGTTTATACAATATTCTTCCTAAAGTTCTAATTGCTATACATCTTTGTCCTGGTACTACTGATCTTGATAATCGAGATAATTCACTCAAAGTATACCCAGCTAATTGTGGATCTTCAGAATGATGATGCAATCCATGAAAAGTAGGTATATCAGCCGATTTTTCATCAATATTTATTAAATTACCATCAAAATCAAATCTCATATCACTTATTGATTCATAAGTAGTACTTACTTGTTTTGGTAAAGGTTCTGTCATCCATTTTAATTTGTCTGTTTCTTTAGGGAGATCAGGATAATACTTTTCATGCAATTTATTGTAAAATTCTGGATCATTTAAATCAAATTCGTCATGATGACTTTTAGGCTTTGTAAAATGAACTCCTAATTTATTTTCATCTTGAGTTAACTGATAATCGTCAGGAGCTATTTCTTCCGATGATACCCCTGTAAACATCTCATTTAAATCTTCAATATCCTCCCATCCTTTCTCTTCTACAGGAACATCTTCAGGTAAATCTTCGTATTTGACAGTTGCGATTGTATCGAAACTAACAGACTTTTTTGATTTCTTAGGTTTATTTATTGAGTATAAATCCTCATCATCTTGGATTACCAGATTTTTTTCATATTCATCATCTTGCTTACTAATTCCTAATGCTCTGTTAACATCATCTTCATCTAATTTTGACAAATCCTGCAAGCCCTGAGACGTTCTTTTCTGGCCAATCCAACCATCATAGCCCTCAGACCGTTTCAACTCCTTATCTCGTTGTGACTTTTCCTCTTCAGTAAAACTGTCATCATACTGATCAGCTTGAGATCTTTTTTGAGTTTTTTTCAATAAACTTTGAATCAATTTTGGATCTAGTTCTCGTAATAACTCTTCCCGCTCCTGAGCAACTTCCTCCATGGTCATAGAAGCAATCTTCTTGATGTTTTCTTCATGAATTCTCTCTGCTTCTGACTGTCTCTTTGGAGCACTACCACGTTTTTGCTTCATTTTATTTTGACTCCATCGAGACAATTTTTTGGCTGTAAATTGTTTTGTAGCTGGAAACCCAGTAGGTGCAATTGCAATGGGTTCACTAGGAGCCTCTACTTCATGTTCTACTATATCATTTATAAAGTCCATTTATAAGTTTGTTTTATGTAGTTTTACAATTAAAGTACAAAAATCTAAAAGAAATAAATTTGCAACATTTCCTGCATACACGTTTTCTTTTGCAACCATCTTAATTAAAGATTAAACTAACTTTTGAATGGTATGTAACTAAATACAATTATAGCCTAAACTACTGAGATTGTTCCGGTTTTATATACAGAGGTAAATAGCAAAGTCTATTTTTCACTTTTTCATCAATTAATTTCAAAAATTCTTCATTATAATTATCAGAAAAATATTGATGAGGATTCAAGTTATCATTATTATTTATGAATTTTAGACAATACAAGTCAACATAAGGTAATAAAAACAATATAAATGCTTTTAATAAGGTGATATTATCATATTTTCCTTGATAATTTTGATTTTTATTACCATTGAATATCAAATTAATCCAATTTTTTTTAAAACCCATATTATAGATTCTATCATGAATACTATAGGAGATGACCAATCTTGTATTATCATGAGCAACATTAATGTATCTCAAACCATCTTCTTTTCTTGGAATTCGGGTTTTTTTCACTTTCAAGTTTTGATTTCGTAATTTGAACCTTTGATATTGATTATATTGTTTTATAGTTACTTCATCTAAAGTTGTCATATTGATAAAAGTGTACTTTAAGTGAACAATGATAAATGCCAATAATATCAATAGCCAAAACCCACAAATTATAAACGCAACTATTAAATTGGGATTAATGTTATCAATATTTTTCGAGTATACACTCAAGTATACAATGAATAATACAAAAAACAACCAAAACCAAATAATAAATTTCATAAAATACAAATAATTATTTTGACCAATAACGCTTCCAACCCAAACACAATAATGATCAAACTTCAATACTATATATCCTGCATCTTTCAGATAAAATGACCTAGGAGCCATTATCGATCCAGTATGGGAATCAAAATATGGGAATCCATATTGGTCACAGGGAAAATAAGCCGGTGGTGGCGATATCATATCATTATCTCCACTATTATATATATCAATTAAAGGTAGGTTGTTCAATTTACCTGGTCCTACTATAATGATTAGTCCCCAGTAGAATAAAAATGTAACTTGACAAAATGCAAGTAACACCCAAAAGATTATAGCTGAAGTATGAGAATGGGACTTCCATATTTGTTGATACCCCAATGTATATCCACCAACAAAGTTACCGTATCCTAATATCAATAGAATCACTACTGGAACTATAGGTTTAATCCAGTGTCTTTTAAGAAACTGAACCTCAAATATCATATCATTTCAAATCAAATAGCTTATAAATGTGAATATATATAATTATATATGAATATATATGATTATGTGTATCTATAGATCCAGCTACCTGTGAATAGTACTATCTGTGTATGGTATATATCTGTATATGGTATCTATCTGTATATGGTATCTATCTGTGTATGGTATCTATCTGTGTATGGATCTAACTATGTGTGTAGGACTGCGTATAATCTTGCTACCAGTCAATAAACAAAGCTACTAGTGTTTAAATGTAGCTACGTATTTATGGGTTTAGATACCTACCTACCTATCTATGTATAGGTGATACTACCAATGATATAATGGTCCATCATGGTTGGCAACAATAGTTTTGATATTGCTTGGAATTTAGGTCGCGGCTGTGTGTGCAGTCGCCAGTCCAACGACGGGTCATCAGCCAGTGATGGTAGAAAATCAAAGGTTGAATCGATTACAAATACAATTTTAACTATCAACAATAATTATAGATATAGGAGATGTCGTTGACAATGGCGGTCAGTGATATCGATCGGAGTCGGGATATGTGTCCCATTTGTAAGACTGATCGGTATCTTTCTCCCAATATGAATTTTTTGATTAATCCTGAGTGTTATCATAAGATCTGTGAATCTTGTGTTGATCGAATTTTTTCATTAGGTCCAGCACCATGTCCATACCCAGGATGCGGGAAGATACTAAGGAAAAACAAGTTTAAACAGCAAGTGTTTGAGGATTTAGGTATAGAAAAAGAGATTGATGTGCGAAGACGAGTATTTGCCATTTATAATAAGACTGAAGATGATTTTGAAAATTTACAAGAATATAATTCATATTTAGAGAATGTTGAAAATATTGTATTCAATTTAGTTAATCGACATGATTATGAAAAAACAGAAGCTGATTTAATTGCTTACGAGAAGGAAAATCGATTTGCAATCATTGAAAAGAACATGCGTGAAAGTCAAAAGAATGCTGATATGGTAAAGTATCAGGAAGCAAAGGAAAGAATGAAACAGGAAAAGGCTAAAGCTTTACAAGAAATTGAAGAATCAAACTTTCAATTTGAACAACAACAAAAGGAAGAATTACTAGATAAATTATCAAATTCAAATGCTAATCCTGAGGAAATTTTACGTCAACAACAATCAAATAAATTAAAACATTCATCTCAATTGAATCAACAAATTCGTAATATAAATAATGCTTTTGAATCTCAGTTAAATCAATTTAAATCTAAAGATTCTCAAAAACCAGAGGAAATTGTCCCATTCACTCCATTCCAAGGTGATCGTGAATTAAATAAAAATTATACCCTATTGCCAATTCCTCAAAATTTTGATGATGATATCGATAATATTAATAATAGTAAAAATAGTGATACCTATTATGATCCTTATGTTAATAAATTAGCTAAAAATAAAGCTTATTTAGGAGCAGGTTGGAGAGTGCATGATGTTTTCCAAAGAGCATTAGATGAAGCTTTTTTGGGTTTGGGTTGTTTTATAGAGAAGGAAAAAGTTGGGGCTAAATAATGGCATAAATAGACGCAAATTATTTGGAATGATTTTTGTAGACAGATATAATAAAACATTAGCGGTCGAACCACAATTTACTATCATCTTCATTGGCAATTACAACCAATCACAACATCGAATCAAAGAGCTATTACTACACGCTAAATAATTTTCATTTCACGAGTATATGCTAACTTTATTATTTGACAGAATGTCATTTATATACTTGCTCTAAACTATTCTGTCTCTACGATAATTCTATTCAAAATCAATAAACTTTACCGTTGGATGATAATAAATTGGACATGACCAGTATGATCGTTTAACATCATCCCAAACCGATTTATTACCTTTGTTTAATGTCGAATCTAAAACTTCTATCTCTTTAAATGAACATTTTAAACCATAATTTCCTAAGTCTATCTCTACCAATTGTTTATACACTTCATAAATGACTTGTCTATCAGCACCTAAGCCATTGAAAAACGAGAAAACACCATGCGGTTTTAATAATCCAACAATATAGTCAAATAGTTCCAACATGTCCTGATAGTTTTCCGAAAAAGTATCATAATAGATCCCATTGAAAAATACACCTGATGATAATAGAAAATCCAAATTATCTTGCCATCTACCTTCTAAAATAACAACATTGCGTTTTTCATACCAACCGTCTTGTTTTAATTTTTTCAAAACGTCAGGATGAGCTTCACAAATATAGTGTTTAGTTGGATTTTTCAATTGAATCATTTTATCAATTATACCCATACCAAAACCGATATTCAAAATATTTATCTCAGAATCCAATTCTTGGGTTTCTTGATCAACAACACTACCTTCGAATAAAGTATCACAGCCTAATTGCATGAGATCCGTTTCCCAGCTCATCATTACTCCATCCTTTCGATCCTTTGTAATTAAAGAATCATCAGTGTATTCTAGTTTTGTTTTTAAGTATGTGTTTTGATTATGAGATGGAGCATCTGGTGCATCATAACGATCATTCGAATCAGTGGATTGATCTGAGTTATGTTTGGGTGAATCTTCGGAAGATACTTGTGTTGGTGACTCGATAGCTTCTGATATATTATTCTCCAGCACTGAACGACTCTTTTGATCAGCTCCTGCATCAGCTTCTTCTTCTTCTTCTTCTTCTGCTTTTGTTTCATTTTCTTCACTTGTTTCAGTCAGCCCTTCTTTTTGCTTGATTCCTTCGAGTTCAAATTCCTCAAATCCATCATTTTCGATGATTTCCATATCATATTCGTCTACTTTCCGTAATAGCAATTCGGCTCTAATACCAGCTTGGACAATCTGATCGTATAGTGATAAATGCTTTAAATTTCGTTTAATCAAAATACAACCTGGAGTATCATTATCTTTGTCAATCAAGCACCAACCGGCACCATATTCAAACAAAAGATCAACCATTTTCTCAACAATCAGTAAATCCTGTTTAGATACATCTTTGGGAATATGCTTACATATTAAATGTAGCGGAGTAGTTGTTGATACTGGTTCTTCATCAATATTGTTCAAGTAGTTGTATGCCTCTTCGGTAGTATAAGTGGCAGGAATCCCTGATTTCAAATAATGCTTTAATTCATCAACATAACTTTCGTCAATCGCCCTTTGAAACTTACATAAATCATGCAAATCTGTCATTAATACTAAGATGACTTAAACATTTAAGCTTATACACCATCGCAAAATTGACCCGCTCACGACCTACTACAAAATTTTACCTACAGTCTCGCCAAACCAATGGGGAACAATTTATATATGTCGATTAAAGTGAGGTAATATCATGTTTCTCAATTCAGTAAATAGAAACAATAGTCAATTCATAACAATAACTGTTTACCAAGAAATTACTATAATCAGAAATATGAGCGCATCACAATAAATTTCGTTTTAATACGAAAAAATAATAATATGTTAAACACCAAGGCAAATTTCAAAAAGCCATAAAAATAAAAAAACAATCAGTGATTAATGTGCATTATTATTGATCATTATTGATTTATAATTCATTATAAATATATGTCTACAACGATATATGCATTCTTCAATGCATTAATGTATTATCTATAAACTACAGTTGTGATTAATGATCCCCCTCTACTTGCCCCACGGATAGTAAATTATTTAATCATCAATTTTTTCCATAAAACATCTGATTCCCAATAACCGAAGGTGTTGAAAAATTATTCATCTAATTTTTTTACTTAAACGTGTATTTTGGTCATTAATAGTGTTTTGAGACTTTTGTGTAACTGATTTTGGTTGTCAGGAAATGTTGAAGTTCTGGTACTGATAAAGAGCTAGTGGTTTTTGGTACTAGCATTTCCTGGTTTCAACTTTCACCCATAAAAATTGTTTATACAACAGAAATTAAAGCAAAGCATCGAACAAATTATACATGCAAACGGCGTTAAAGGTATAAACAAATACAAAAATGATTGAAAAACACTTCATCATCGATATTTTATCCAATATCAACATTCAACTGGTTATTTTTTTAGTCAATCATTTGTTTTGTTTTTTTTTTTTTATATATTATCTTACTTTGGATATTGTTACTATATACCATACAATATCACCCCTTTCTTAGCTTTAATAGCAAAAACCGACCCAAGGCTAATATTAACAATAACCCGGAGTGAAATCTACTTTTTCTTTTTCTTCTTCATTGTCTACCTTGTCGTCATTTTTTTCTTCGTGGATTCATCACTATCACTATCACTATCAGTGATAGTAACATTAACAGAAACAGAAACAGAAACCGTAACAGAAACCGTAACAGTAACAGTATTAGTAACAGTAATAGTAACAAAGTCTGGATGTTGATAATCAACTTTGTCATATCAAGAATACTTACCAACTCTTCTTACGGTGACTAAATCGTTTTGACTGTCATGTAAATCTAGTTTTAGTGAGAGGTAGCGATTATCTGGGCCAATGAAAATGGATAATTTTAGGTGATGGATATTTTACACTAGTTATGATTGTCAATTAGATATTTTTTAGGATTTGGTAAGGCACCACCTTGGAGCAAAAATTTATAAAATATCTCAGCATTTCAAAGTATTTTTATGCACGAGTTAAATAGTTAATTAAATCGTACGACAAATAAAAAATAATATACTATACAGGATGGCGATTTATATTTATATTGAATGTATACATAAAGTTTTCATTTGATAATGAATATTTATGATTTGGAAATTAATCGACAGGATCTGGTTGATCAGCCGAATCAATCAAATCAAGTTCATCAATCAGGCATACCGCAAGTATTGACAAATGGCGTTATATATGATAAGCCAGTTTATCTTGAGCCACCAATCCATATATCACCAGAACAATCTATACCAATTCAATATCAAAATTTGGGTCAACCAATACCACCATATTTAAGACAATATCATTCTCAACCCCAATTTCAACATCAAGTGCAACATCAACATCAACAACCCCAGCAGCAACCCCAACAACAACCACCATTACTCCAGCCACAAAGTTACCAGCCACCAAATTATAATCAGTTTCAAAATTATCAAAGTTATAATCAAGATAAATATGTTGATTTTGGATATACCACGTTTGATTCAGGTAAAACCAGAGATTCAAAGGATCAGCGACCTTTTGAATTAGAACCAGAACACGCAACATCAGAAATAGAATATCAAATCCCGTCATCTTCATCTTCTTTTGATGATAGAAAACCTGCAAAATCAAATCATAATATTATTGAGCAAAGATATCGAAATAAAATTAATACCAAGTTTCAAGTATTGCAAAATCTGGTACCTAGCTTACGATATCTTACCAATAAAAAGGGGAAAAAAAACAACATAATTGAAGATTTAGAAGGACTAGAACCAGCTAGAAAACTAAATAAAGGAACGATATTATCTAAATCCATTGAATACATTGAGTTTCTTGAATCCAAGAATCAAACCCTAAAACAAGAGAATCAATACTTGAAGCAGGAGATTGAAAATTTAAAGTTGGAGAAACAAAATAGTATTTCAAAAGGAAACAATAATAATAATGGATTGCAATTGTAATTCTGATTGGCATCTTAATATTAAAAGTCTAATGTATTTGCTAATTTTGATACAGCTGGAAAAGTATTTTTAATTGCACTGGATGGCATTGTTAATACAGTTTATTGAAGAGATGGAATTATTAATTGAGTGAACAAAGAAACACAAGAGCAAATAAAAAGAACAAGGAAAGAAAAACAAAGTCCTAAAAAAGAAGGAAATTAGTGATAACTCCCAAATTTCTATATCTACTTGAAATTCTTTTCTTTCTTTTTTCCTGAATTTTTTTTTCTTTTTTTTTTTTTCATTTTTTTTTTTCGGATATTTCCTACATAACCAACCATAATTTGTTATCAATAACTTTCAAAAGCAATTATATTATGGCTTAAGCTTGTGTTTGGGGATGATATTTATTAGTACAAATTTCATTGTTTTTGCCTATTCGATGGCAGTGGTTAAAAAACATTGGGAAGACCGACATGCGAAATTAAACCACCATTTTCTCATCTGATTATTCTCAACGTGATGGATGTCTCTACTATGGTATATATATATATATATATATATATATATATATACTATGGTGTATGTGTGTGTTTATGTATATATATATGTCTGTACGGTGAGAGTTTGAAAGTTCATATTTGTTCAAGCTGGTCGAGGCTAATACAAAAAGACCTTTAATTTAATTTTAATAATAATATATTTAATAATAATAGTAATAATAGTAATAATAGTAATAATAGTAATACTAGTAATAATAGTAATAATAGTAATAATAGTAATAATAGTAATAATAATAATAATAATAATAATCAAACAACATTATTTTTAATAATAACAAGATTTATCCATGGATATAGGAGAATGTAAATGGGGATAATTCGGTTAAATTCTAGAAAATTATGTTTATTTTGATTTACTCCATAAAAAAAAAAATAAAAACAAAAAAAAAACACTTATGATTCGTACTTTTGTTCTAATTGAGATGCAGTATTTTTTTTGCTATTTTATAAGATCCGCCTGACTTTTGGTGCAGAAATTTCTCGGCTATATGTGTCGTTAGATGGTTGAAAAAACTTGTTGTTGTATGTTTTGTACATATTATTGTCTGTAATCAGCTGGACTATCAACTATTAAATGTTTTTCCCTCACCATCAACACCCCTTAGCGGTTTTTTTTTTTTTACTTTTACTCGTAGTGTTTTAATTTTTTCCGATTTTATTTAGTTTATGGGAATTGGGAACCATCGTGAAAATTGGCCATCAACAGTTATCAATTTTTATTATTTTTAGTTTTAACCCCGCAGATGATATGTTGAACAAAAAAAAAAACTATGAGGTATATGATTAGTGTTAATCAATTGTTAAATAACTAGTATCTCACCCTTATTCGCCGGGTTCAAATAAAAAATTATTCAACAATATTGAATCGCGTCAAACAATATAACAATCCAATTGATGACAAAATATTTACAAGAATTATGTAAATGTAATTAGTCAAAAATTATGTCGGCATATAGTTATTTTGATTTTTCATCTAGTGGCTCCACTTTTGTGTATCTCGGCAAATAGTTTGAAAAATTTTTTTCATATGGTATGTTCAAATATTAATCGTAATTATCAACAATAAATCAACTTTAAACTAGCCACATTTATTACATATGCACTTGAATACTGATATGCAATTAAAGACGAACTTTCCTCATTATGATTTATAATTAGTTTAAAATCAAATCTTGCCCTGTAAGCTAGGGTAATCGTGATCACGATATACATCCAAATCTTTTTTGGTGTAAATCCAAATCATTTTTTTCAATTGTAATAAGATGGCTGGCCTAGAAGTAGTAATTATTAAACCATTGATAAACATCACTTCAGTTTATTGATAGTGTAATGTTTATACAGTTAGCATAAGCCTCGGTTTTCATCTACGTTTGATTTTGTAAAATCATGTTTTCTCTCCACATTTCGCAAGAATCATGTTCATCAATTAAATTATATTAAACGGTAAAAATAATAGGGGTGGGTTATAATCGATTCCAGCTTGAAATTTAAATTTATGTGTTTTCTCAGTATTGGTACCAAGATCCATAAATTTTAGTTTAGTCAACAAACGTAAGTTCGGTATTATTAACAGAGATACTAGGTATTTATTAAAAAACTAGTATACACTGATAAAAACGGAGTAATAAGACAACAGGAATGTTGATCTCTTGCAGCTTCAATTCTAGTAAAATACTAGAGTTAACTGTTTTGTGGAGATAGGAGCATGGATTGCAAATATATAATCTCAAACTGCTTTTAGAATATCATACAATAAAGATTACTTTTTCTTCATTTGAGGAATTCTATCATTTTACTTATATATTCACAAGACTTGTATTAATTTAAAATTGGCTTTGAGGATAACGAAGCGAGAAATCAAATGAAATGAAATGTAGGGAAGTTGCAAAACCAAATTACTTTGCTATGTGAGCACCTCATTTTAAAATGGTAGTGATTAGTGTCGTTTTTAGTTCTTCAACTTGTATGAAACCATTTGACTTAGGGGCTTCGGCAAATAAATATTGGGTAAAGAAAAGTATTCTTTCGACTGTAAAATTGGTCTATTGACCATAAATTTTGTAGATAGCCCTACATAAACTAAATTAAAAACAAAAGTGGAACAATGTTTTTTGAAAAATAACTGACTTCGGCATTGATAGATTTGGACTATTAATTTTCTGTGAATAGAACCTCGAATATTTTTAAATATTGTTTTTGTTTCCATTAACTATGAATTTCTATGATAGACTTTAATCTTTAGTGAAAACTTGGAAGGACCACTTTTCTGTTAGTATCTTACCTCAATTATTAATCAAAATTCCCAGTTGTTAAAAATCTCTTAAGTTTTCTAACAGCTTACAAAAATCTGTTTATATTGAAAGCAACAGATCATTATAGCTTTTTCCATGGATAGGTTTTATTGAATGTACTATTGTTGGTTTGACAGTCTCTTTCAGAATGCGACTAGCTCCACTTCAAGAAAGTCGCTGAGTTGGCAAAAACCATTTTCTAACCATTATGAATTGTACTCGGATCTGTGGTTTTTCAGTGAACTTAAAGGTTAAGATGTTATCCATACTGATGAATTCACTTGAATTCATCAGTAGGGATAACATCATGTGGCTGAAAAATTTTTGAGATGTCAATAAACTGGAAATTAATGAAACCCGAGAAGCACCTTCTTATCTAGTTCAAATAGCAAACTTATCAAAGAAAATTTGTGACCCTCTAATTCTGTGACAAAGCAAGATTGTACTACTCAGTCACAAGTGCGTCTTGGTTATCAATGGAGAAGTAATAACTTTGAATTAATAAGTTGTACACAGATAGTTCACTTCAGTTTTAGGCTAGTTAAAGCTTCGTGTGATTCTTTTGATCTCAGTTTGAATGCAAAAAAGTCCCTGTAACCTAGTTTGAAATAAAGTATAAGAAGAATCTGGAGTGTTTTTGGAATATATTTGAAACAAATGGTGCAATAAATCAGAAGCATCACTTCTGACAATATTGGAATGCCATGATTACCACTAGACACAGCACAGATTTGTGAACAGTAAGCAATTGAATGAATTTTTTTATTAGGTTGAAAGAAGGTTTGATTGAAATATTCCAAAAAACCGTTTTCAAAACCTTAATTGATTAAACTTTGATCAGTTGCATCAATAATTGAAAAATGAGTTTTTGTGGAATTATTTCTTTAGTTAGGTAAGAATCAAATACCTACAGTTGTTTCTAATACCAATTTTACATTTCATAAATCACTTGCTTGTGTTTTAGTTTCTAATGCTTGTGTCTTTATTACATTAACACTAACTCACAATTTTTGGAGCTGTGACCAGAATTCATGATTCTAGGTGATTGTTGTGATATTGTTCACAAACAAAATAAATTTATATTAATAATCAATATCAACCAAGGTTTACGTTTTTAAGAAAATTTCAACCGGAGAAATGAATTTATATAGATAATCAATATCAATCAAGATTTACGTTTGTAAGGAGATTTCAATCTGAGTTTTGGCTTTCAAGAATCATCTTGATATCAATCAGAATTATTTTATAAGTTTTCAAGGATCATTTTTCATTTTAATCGGAATTATTTTATACATTATCAAAAATCATCATTTTGGTAGTCGAGTTCACTGAGTGTTCCATATAATTGCAATTAAGAATTGGGTAAACTTTTACATTGTTGAATGTCGACAAATTCATTTCAAAATTTTCATTTAACCCGGGTATGGAATTAAATTTTGGTTATTACTGGTTTAGGGATAAATCCAAATCTTAGTTTAGGGATTTATCCTAGTTTGCTTAATCAAGGATTATCTTTGAATGAATTTAGGTATATTCAATTTAAGGTTTATCCCGAATATTATTGAGAAATATTTTCTATTTAGAACAATAATAATTTTACTACATTAAAAATAAATGGAATATTAATCTGAATTATTGTTATTTTTTATAAATTACTGCATTATTATTTATGTACTATTGTTACCAACAAAACCCAATGAAATTATGTTGGTTGACGTTACGCTACTGGACTAACTCCAAGTTTGTGGCTGAGTGAAGTTATCACGAAACAATAACTGGGACAATACCTAAACTTTAATTATTGGACCAATAAGAAAAACTTTTCCCCAAAAAACTTGAAATATTTATCTAAACCCATGTAAACTTCAACCATTCAGGAAGACTTTTTATCTTCTATTATTTGAAGTAGATAAACTTCATCTTGGCTTGCGTTTGACGCATTGGTCTTTCAAAAATTAACTTCCTTCACTTGTGTTTAATGCATTGATTTTTGGAGAATTAATGTTCCTTCTCTCGTGTTTACATATACATTGATTACAATAAAAAGGGTTTTCCAAAGGTTAAGTTATATTTGATTTACACTAGGACCAACTTCAAAAAAAAAACAAAAACAACGTGCCTACCTTAATTGTCCACAACCTAGTTCAATCGAATTATTGATGAAACTTGGGTTCATTTGTTTTGGTTGTACTCTGATTTGAAGGCTAACAGAATTTATAAAATTTTGACTAGATGGTGTTCATCACCGTCGAAATTTGTATGAACGTTCTTGGGTTGGCAAACTTCTGGTATTTCATTTGTCACGTTGAAATTATCAACCAGGAAAGCTTTTTAGCACATTGGTTTTCCATGGAGAGAACACATTAGATAAAGATTTCCAAATATTACTTCACACTGCAAAATATCAACGGCATCTAATTAAATTAAGAATCTCCTTCGGTTGAATAACCGTCACTTAAATATCTATCATATGAATTAGAGATCTTAATTATTTAATTCCCATCTAACGTAATAGTGAAATCAAAATTAAAATTACGTCAAGAAACTAATTGTTAACCTAGCAATTGGGATAATTTTTATGAGTACCAGTAACAGGTTTTAAGCATAGTGTAACTGACGACAAAAGGGTTGACAATCTGGAATTATCCAAGTTTATGTAGAATCATTGATATCACTCATACTAGAATCGTGCCGATATGATACATTTCTATGTCGTCGCCTTCTATTTGAAATAGCAAATACAAACAAAATGGAATAAATACACAGTTATGCTTCTCAACTTCTACAGAAACCTGGTAGTCAAGGAAAAGAAAACAATGTCAAAAGAAAAGACGATATTCTCATGATAAAAACAATGATGTCAAGTCAAAGACTTCATTTGTCGAATACACACAGAAGCCATTCAAGTTTAAGATTTGTTAATACTTACATACAGAGTTGTTAATACTTGCATACAACGTTGCCAGTATCGAATCTACTTTATACACATTAAGTACTTTTTCAGTTTCTTAATGGAACGATATAATTTTTTTGGTTACTTTTATCAAATTCTTAATTGAACCATATGATGTTTTGAATAGTTAGTTGGGCGGTCTCTTCTTTTAGATCACATTATCAAATTTTTATTTAAACGATCTTGATTACTTTTTCAAATTCCTAAACGAAAACTTTTCCATTTTAAACATTCGATTACAAAATATAGGCTTATTGTCTTAATGTACTTGTTTTATCATAGTACAGTCCTCAGGCACACAGGTATCCTGTTATATTGTAAATTCTATTATAGTGCGAGATGAGCTAGGTTATATAGTTAAACGTTGACAACAGTCGATAAAATTTTAGTATTGTCGATAGTTTAGGATAATTAGTTGCGGTCAAAACTCAACTTTTTCACCCTAGTACTTGTGCAAACATGCGATTGTTTAACAGTTTTACTTCAAATCTGATGATTTTGTGTTTAGCTCATCGTTTAAGTCCGCGCTATACGAGGTGAAAAATCGAGTATAAAAAACGCCAATATAATTAACCAGTTGGATCGTAAACAAATAATCATTAACGATGGCATTAGCAGACTACGCTTGTACCGTGTTTGATACATTCAAACTGTTGACTTTTGGTCAACAATTATCAATCATCATTTTGACCCCCTTCATTTATAATCTTATCTATCAATTCTTATACTCGTTAAGAAAAGATCGAGCTCCGTTGGTATTCTATTGGATTCCATGGTTTGGTTCGGCTATAGGCTATGGTATGGAGCCTTACCAGTTTTTTGAAGATTGTCGTCAAAAATACGGGGATGTGTTTGCATTTGTGTTATTGGGTCGAGTGATGACTGTAACATTAGGTCCAAAAGGTCATGAGTTTGTATTCAACTCAAAATTGAACGACGTTTCAGCTGAAGAAGCTTACAAGCATTTGACAACTCCAGTTTTTGGTAAAGGAGTCATTTATGATTGTCCAAATCATCGTTTGATGGAACAAAAAAAATTTGCTAAATCAAGTTTAACTTCAGATTCTTTTAGAAGATACGTTCCCCAAATTCAAGAAGAATTATTAAATTATTTTGTTAAATCACCAATTTATAACTTGAAGGAAAAAAATTCTGGTGAAGCCAATGTTTTACAAACTCAACCAGAAATTACTATTTTTACAGCTTCAAGATCACTTTTAGGTCAAGAAATGAGAGCTAAACTCGATGAATCTTTTGCTCAATTATATTCCGATTTAGATAAAGGTTTTTCCCCTATAAATTTTGTATTCCCTCACTTACCTTTACCTCATTATTGGAAACGAGATTTTGCTCAAAAAAAAATTGCTTCAACTTATTTAAGTTTGATTGAAAAGAGAAGGAAAACTGGGGATGTTGATCCTTCAAGAGATTTAATCGATAATTTAATGACTCATTCTACTTATAAGGACGGAGTTTCTATGACCGATTCAGAAATTGCTAATTTATTAATTGGAGTTTTAATGGGAGGTCAACATACTTCCGCTTCTACTTCTGCCTGGTTTTTATTACATTTAGGTGCCAACCCTAGCTTACAAGATGAATTATACGAAGAAGTTACTTCAATTTTGAATGAAAAAGGGGGGAGCTTAAAAGACTTATCTTATGAAGATTTACAAAGAATGCCTTTAATTAATAATACTATCAAAGAAACTTTAAGAATGCACATGCCTTTACATTCAATCTTTAGAAAAGTTATGAATCCAATTATGATCCCCGATACCAAATATGTCGTACCAAAAGGTCATCATGTATTGGTTTCTCCCGGTTATGCCATGACAAATGACAAATATTTCCCCAATGCCAGTAAATTTAATCCTCACAGATGGGACACCCAAACTGTTGATGAAAGTGGTGACTCTGTAGATTATGGATTTGGAGCAGTCACTAAAGGTCTTTCTTCACCTTATTTACCATTCGGTGGGGGTAGACATAGATGTATCGGAGAACAATTTGCGTATGTGCAATTAGGAACCATTTTAGCCACTTATGTTTACAACCTTAAATGGACTGCAAAAGTCCCTAAAATTGATTTTACTTCAATGGTTACTTTACCAGAAGAACCAGCAGAAATTACTTGGGAAAAAAGAGAAACTTGTATTTTTTAATTAAAATATTATTGAAACCTACAACGCCCAATATCATAACTTCCATAAACCTTTTGTAATAACTTATAGACAACTCCTAATACATATTTTAATCGAGTATTGAAATTTTTCACTATAGTAAATTGTAATTTCGGTTTGGTGCGTCAAAATTCTTGACCAAACTTAACTGGGCGATTTTTCACCGATTTTTATAAAAGATAAATTAAAAGTGGACGTTGTTACGCCTTGGTTTTGGGTTGTGTTGCTAAGGGATAATGACTGCTAAGGGATTTAGAATCAGAGTGCCTGCTTCTTCGGCGAATATTGGACCTGGTTTCGATGTTTTGGGGGTTGGGTTAAACTTATACTTGGACATCGAAGTAAATATTGATGCCAGTGTTGATACTAGTGATGATCCTTTTAATGCCAAGTTACAATATGAAGGTAATCTTGCTGAAAAAGTTCCTTTACAATCAGATAAGAATCTTGTTACTCAATGTGCATTATATATATTAAGATGTAACAATATTCATTCGTTTCCACCCGGAACTCAAATTAAAGTTACTAATCCAATTCCCTTGAGTAGAGGATTGGGCTCCAGTGCTTCGGCTATAGTTGGAGGTATTGTCTTGGGTAATGAAATTGGTCAATTCAAATTTTCTCGAGAACGATTATTAGATTATTGTTTGTTAATTGAAAGGCATCCAGATAATATTGCTGCCTCTATGTTGGGAGGATTTATTGGCTCTTATTTAACCGAGTTATCTCCTCAAGAAACTGATGCCAAAAATGTCCCATTGGAGACAATTTTAGTAAAACCAAATTTTCCAAAAGATCAATGGGAGATGACACCTCCTCCTCATAATATTGGCCAATATATGAAATATGATTGGAATACTAAAATCAAGTGTATTGCTATAGTTCCAGATTTTGAAGTATCAACCGATAAATCAAGAGCCATTTTACCAGAAACTTATACAAGACCCGATATAATTTTCAATTTACAAAGATTGGCGGTTTTAACTACAGCATTAACTCAAAATCCTCCTAATAATAAAATCATCTTTGAATCAATGAAAGATAAAATTCATCAACCATATAGATCAACATTAATTCCCGGTTTAACCGAAATTTTACAATCGGTAACTCCTGAAACTGATCCAGGTTTATGTGGTATCTGTTTATCAGGTGCTGGTCCTACTATCTTATGTTTAGCTACTCAAGATTTCGATCAAATAGCCAATAAGGTTGTCAGTTTCTTCACGAAATCGGGAATCAAATGTGATTGGAAATTGTTGGAACTTGCCGATAAAGGGGTCATTGTTGAAACTATTGAATAAACTTAATTCAAATCTATCATAATATCGTTATATTTATCACCTTTTCTTAGATATATCTGTATATATTGTAATACTATATTCAATTCATTAGGATTTGACCATTTGACACGACCAAGTAGATTCAATTCTGGCGCTACAACTTAACTATTGAATCACAGTGTTTATAATTGAAGCTATAGTCATGAGCGGTTTAGATGTCATTGATGGGCCCGAGTTGACTCGAAAGTTATGGACTGAAGAGATATTGTCGAAATCAAGCTTGCGTCCAGTATACTTATCGACGGTAGAGGTTAATGGTGGAGAAACATTCTCGAGTGAATTTTTCAAAAAACTATTAAATCCTTTAATTGAAAATAGTGATTATACTTTGAATGAGTTGATTGATAAAATTGATGATTCTCGTGAAAAATTGAGTAAAACTGAGGTTTTCAAAACTATTGATGTTACATTACATTCTGATTTTAGTAAAAAAGTACCCGAAGATGTGAAAAGGTATAATAAAGAGATAAGTATACCCACAAAAGTTGTATTTGATTTATCAACCATAAATATGAATATTGGGGAAGGGTTTTTAAATTTCAATAATGAAGATCATTTGAATGTTGATTTAAATTATTTGAATAATAATTTTAACAATAATGCTGAATTTGTAAATGTTGGGGTCAATTATAACCCATATAAGCCTAATGATCATTTATTTACCAATGGTAAATTCTTAGCTAATTTGAATAATCCTTGCTTCAAATTTTTGATTGATATTCATCATAGTCAACAAAATAACGAAACTTGGCAACAGGCTAGCGAGGGAACAACTGGCGGAGTCATAGGATTACAATATAGTAAGGGGAAGAGCTTAAATGTTTTAACGGGGTTAAGTTTGATCAAAAGAACTATTCATAATATCGATGATGGAGCTGATGATCAAATTAAAATTTTTGCAGGAGAATATTTAAAATCATCAATTATAAATAAAATTGATTATTGTAAAAATATTCAATTTTCTGATCAATTAACTAAGAATTTCATTATTAATGGATTTAAATCATCAGCATTTTATGAATTGGCTTCGAATCAAGAACAAGATGATTCTACCAATCTTGGACTGTTTGCAAAAGCATGCTATTCAATTGATTTATATAAATCATTTTTCAATAATTATTTAACTACTCAATTATCAACTAATTTTGGAGGAATTTATAATTTTAATGAAAAATTTCCAATTCATGTTTCTGATAAATTTTATCTTGGTGGAATGAATTCTTTTAAAGGATTTAAAAGAAATGCCATTGATTCTAATGGAGGATTACAATTTTATAAAATCTCGGCAACAATTTATTCAAAATTACCTAAATTTATAATTTCTCCAAATCCAGAAATCGAATCTTCATGTCAGGTTTCGTATGAACCACATCCTTTGAGATTGTACCTTAATGGTACCATTGGTAATGTATCCAATAATTTAATTCTGGAGAAAACTATTCCTGCCAGTGCCGGTTTTGGTATCAAGTATTTTAACCATTGGTGTAATTTTGATATTGGGTATTTTGTCTCACAAAGACTACACAATAGCTCCAATACTTTTGGTATTAAAGATGGATTACAGTTTGAAGTCTCTATAGGTGGTACTAACCGTACTTTCAATTGAACAAGTATTGTTTCCTGTCTATGAAAATTTCATCTTTTGTCTATATAGAAAATTTCTGGCTTATGTATGGTACATACAAACTAGACGCGCTAAATAAAAATTGTTAACTATATGAAATCATCACCAGTGATATTTTTATATACTAAGGTAGGTTATATACACTGTTAGGAGATGGGAGTCACTGGGCTCTTGCCGATATTGAGTGAGATTCAGGAAAAGGGAACGTTGGAGCGATATCGAGGCAAAACCATTGCAATTGATACATTTGGATGGTTACATCGAGGGTTAATCAGCTGTGCTCAAGAATTATGTTTAAATCAACCTACTAGGAGATATATCACGTCAGTGATGAAGAAAGTGGATATGTTGCGTCATTTTGGAGTTGAACCCTACTTTGTGTTTGATGGTTGCTCTCTACCCACTAAAGAAGCAACTAATTTAGAAAGGAAAAAGAATCGAGATGAAGCCCGATCGAGAGCTGATACTTACCTTAAACAAGGGCAAACCAAGTTAGCGTGGAAAGAATTCATGAAGGCTGCATGTGTGACATCGCAAATGGTTAAATCTTTGATCACCGAATTTGATAAAGCCAAAATTAAATATATAGTTGCTCCTTATGAAGCTGATCCTCAAATGGTGTATTTGGAGAAGGTGGGACTATGTGATGGAATTCTCTCTGAAGATTCAGATTTATTGATTTTTGGTTGTAATCGATTAATCACAAAATTGAAAGATGATGGTACTTGTGTTGAAATAAATCGAAAAAAATTTAATCAAGTTCACAAAATTAATAATTTACCTGGGTATACTCTTGATCATCTACATTTGGTAGCAATTCTATCAGGTTGTGATTATACCAAGGGAGTTGCAGGGGTTGGCATTCAAACGGCTTTTAAATTGGTGAAAAAGTATGGCTCTTATGACCGTGTTATTTTAGCTTTGCGAGCTGATGGTAAACAAATATCTGATACCTACTTGGATGAATATGTCAAAGCAAATTTGGCTTTCAAATATCAAAAGGTGTTTGATCCAAGATCAATGACTCTATGCCCTTTAACAGACTATCCCCATGATTTTGACTTCAATCATGAATTATTAGAATCTTGCTGTGGAAAAGAATACAATAATGAACTTTGGAAAAATATATGCTTTGGTCATATTGATCCTAGAACTCATGAAATTTTAGTTTCCAGAGAGCAAAGTTTATTAAGTTTAAGAAGTGCTTCTGTTAATTACCCTCGTAATGTTGAAAAATCTAAAACCACTACGGAACCAATAAAAAAAATGAATGTTCTTGATTATTTTTCAGCAAATACGAAAACAGTTGTCACCACCAATAATCAGTGTTCAGTGTCATGTCTGACTATAACATCTACATCGATGCAATCTACTTGTCTAACACATGTACCAACTAGCAATAAAAGATCTCACCAATCTCCTACCTCAAAGAAACTTCAACGTATCACAACCACGATCTCGGAAAGAAAAGGGGCAATTAGTAACTTTTTCACCAAAAAACCAGATTTGAAACAGGTAAGTCTACCTGCATCGTTACCGGGCCGGAGGTTAAGCTTTGACGAAGACTCAGATTTTACTGATGAATGCTCCTCTCCAATCAAAAATGGCTTCATCAGCAAGAATTCAAGCTCTGACAACATGAGTCAATTGACCGAAGACGACGAAATAAAGAGCTCTACAAAAGAATCTAGCAATATATTTCTTGATTCGAATTCTTCTTTCGAGAATGATATTGAAGATAGCTTAACTAAATGTCAGAACATGATACAAGAAAATCCACCTCAACCTGATATTGAAAGTGATTTGGACGAACTTGAAGAGTCACCAGGGAAGATTCTGAAACCGAAAGCAGATAACATCAATGAGAATTCTGAATTATTCAAATTTTGTCATTCTCTAAGAATTAATTTTCTGTTTGATGGTCTGTCAAGTACACACAAGAACACAGTAACCACTAAAGCCAAGCAAACCAGAGCGCCATTTAGTGAAGTTCAAGTGTCAAAAGTCGATGAAAAGGCGAATAAATCATCTAGTGGTACTTGTAAACCAGAATCTCACAAAGTAGCTAAACCTGTAAGAACAACAAATTTAGCTAAATTTGCATTCAGAGGATAACTTTAGTTAAATTTTGCATTCAGAGTATACCTCTACAATTTTCAAAATTAGCATTTATGTAGCATTTAATAGACACGAATATACTAATCAAAAATTCCAATTACAATCCTGGTCCCAATTGATAACCTCGTTAATTAAAGTAATTACACCTGTTTCAGATCCCATTTGATAAACTCTTCAATTGAAACAATTACAAACCTGTTAGGCACCAATTATTACCTTTGTTATTCAAAATAATTACAATCCTCTTAGAATGCAAGCCCCAATTGCTAATCTGGTTAATTGAAATTTCAATTCAGTTTCGTTTGAAGATAAAACAGCATCATTGAGCTTATACACTTTCTTAAATTTTTGAACATCCAATTGCTTATAAAGTAGGTCATCAGTTAAGTCGATATTTTGTTTTGATGTTATGTCAAATTGCTCAATTAATTGTTGATTTATTGCTTGTAAATTTGAGTCATTTACTTGTTCTGATTTCAAAATTGAAACGACCAAAACTTCATTTCGTGTGTCATCTATTCCAAATTTCTTCAAAGCATCAGCTATATTATTAATTGGTGATAAATTCAAAATTATTTCAGCATTTAAAGTATTTGCCTTCATGACCCCATTTTTATAATTTTGAATAGCCTTGTAAATGGCCTGTGATAGTACTTCAATTGAAGCTATATATTTGATACTCAAATAGCAATAATCATATTCTAGATTACCAGATATAATTTGTTGTTTGACTTGGTTAACTTTTTCAACAGAAATATCTGAAAAAAGTGAATAATAAACCGTGTATTCAGGATATTGTCGAAATTTCAAAGTAGAATAAGACATAATATATCAACTTTCCTCTTGCTACGCCAGTGTAATCCCAGATATACAAGATTGTTAGCCTTTAGTATGAGATTTTTCGATCGATGCTCATTGAAATAATTCAAACAGCCATCAACCAAGCTCCAGGTCAATTCGCCATGGAAGACAAACTACTGGAGGATGAAGTAGACATAACAGAGGTGATAAGTACATTGTTTGGTACAATTGATACAACCAGTGAAAATCTGAAATCAAATAAGTATCCAGAAGCAGTACTCCAGGTTACAGACAAAGCCAATAAGTTTTATAATTCATTTCAAAGATATACTCGACAATTTATTGATACAGACTCCGAAGGTATAGTTCGATGGAATGATTCAAGGATTGAAGCTACAGAACGAAAAATTGTCGAGTCTTGGTTAGGCACTGACGTTAATAAACTTGAAACAACCTTGGAAAAGAAGAATAAGAAAACTGTCGTATCGAAAGCAAACAAGTTGTTCAAATGGTCATCTGGAGATGCATATATTGCTGCTAGGAAGCGAGAATTGGAATTGAAAAAAGGAGGTTTGAATTTGACATCTAATGGTAGAGTTGAACTTAAGGAAGAACAGGATTCTTCAAAGAACGTTGAACATATAGTTCGTGCATCTACACCTAAAATACAAATTCCTGTTGAATCGGTAGCCAATAATCTTAACCGGGCTATTGAATTTGAATCAAATAGTTTTATCCATGCTAGAATTCAAAAAATTAAAGCTCACCATAGTGAAGCAATTAAGAAACAAATTCATGAGCGTAAAAAAGTCGATCATGAATTACATTTGAAGAGGTTACGACTAAAAGAAGAAGAGTATGAACGAGAAATGGAGCTGAGCTTAGCAGCACAACAAAAACAACCCGGATTTCTAGGTAGTTTATTCGGGTTTGGGTCTTCATCCACTGGTCAACAAAATATAACTCAACATCCAAACAGTTCGAACTTATCAGTTGATTCATCATCTCAACCAGGTTCAAGTAGTACCCAAAAATCAAAAATATTTTCATTTCTAACATTTGGTAAACAACCGGCTTCCGACTTTTCAAAACTCAATACACCATCAACTGATGTAGTGGATAAGACTATTGATTCCGGCGCAAAGCTTGACCCAGTCGATGATACAACAGATTCATCGCATTCTAAAGACGAAATTGGTACTAGTAATAGGAGCCAGGAAATTGCAATTACAAATATAATTAAAAACGATAACTCCAATGAGACAAAAGAGCTGAAGGAGGATGAAGTAACTGGTGATGGTGATGTTGATGATGATGACGATGATGATGATTTTGCTAATTTTGAATCGAGTATACCAACAACAGGTTTGCCTACAAAAAGTTCTTTTGGCTCAAGCTCTTTTATAGAAAGTTCAAACTCTCCGAAACAACACCAGAGTTTGAGCAATGAGCCATCAGACATGGCTCATCAGTTCTTGTCAATAGATAATCATCGACAGTCTTCCAATGCTACACCTCCTAATTCTAGTCAAAATATGGCGGCCTTGATGGATATTTTTGGAACTCCAACTTCGACTCAACATTCTAACAAGAATCTGAATCATTCAAACTCCATTGATCTACTTGACATCTAATACTTCTTACCATTTATATTAACTTAACTAAAACCGGAATTCAAGTGACTCACGTGATCCATGGGCATCGATTTTTCACCAAAGGTTGAAGTTGGATTAACTGTGGGCAAATTGTTTTATAATTAGATATGCTTGCCAGTAGAAGAGGGCTATGTTGTGCCAAACAAGTTGGTAAACGGTTTAATTCATCAAAAGTCAATGGTCAGTTTATCAAGCCAAAAATCGAGACAAGCACATTACCAAATGGGGTTCGATTGATAACCGATTCTACACCAGGACATTTCAGTGCTCTAGGGTGTTATATTGATGCTGGTTCTCGGTATGAAGATCCTCAGAAACCCGGGTTGTCTCATATGTGGGATAGATTAGCTTGGAGAAGTACTGAAAAATATAACGGTACTGAAATGCTCGAATCATTATCAAATTTGGGAGGGAATTTTATGTGTTCAGCACAACGGGAAACTATGATTTATCAAGCATCAGTATTTAACAATGGAGTTGAGAAAATGTTTGATCTTGTGGGTCAAACAGTTAGAGCTCCAACTCCAACTGACGAAGAAATAAATGAAACATTACAAACTGCCCAGTATGAAGTTAGTGAACTCTTACATAAACACGAGGTTTTATTACCAGAAGTACTACATGCTGCAGCATATTCAAACAATACCCTTGGTTTACCATTATATTGTCCTGCCGATAGGATAAATGAAATCACTAAAGACGAAATTATTGCATATCATAATAAGTTTTATCAACCTCAAAATGTCGTTGTTTCAATGGTGGGGGTTCCTCATGAATATGGATTAAAATTAGTTGAGCAACAGTTTGGTGACTGGAAATCAACCAGTCCAAAACCAGATTTAGGAACTATAAATTATACGGGTGGCGAATTAGCTATACCTTATCAAGCTCCACTATACTCTAATTTACCAGAATTGTATCATATGCAAATTGGATTTGAAACTTGCGGTTTATTAGAAGATGAGTTGTATGCTTTAGCCACTTTGCAAAAGCTTCTTGGAGGTGGTTCTTCATTTTCTGCTGGTGGTCCTGGTAAAGGAATGTTTTCCAGATTATACACTAGAGTGTTGAATCAATATGCTTTTGTAGAAAACTGTATGGCATTTAATCATTCTTACTTGAATTCGGGTTTGTTTGGTATAACAATCTCCTGTTCTCCAAATGCAGCTCACGTCATGTCACAAATAATATGTTTGGAGTTTTCCAAATTGCTCGAAAAGGATCCAGCAAAAGGTGGACTCTCATTGAGTGAAGTTTCAAGAGCTAAAAATCAACTAAAAAGCACATTGTTGATGAATATTGAGAGTAGATTATCCAAATTAGAAGATTTGGGTAGACAAATTCAGTGCCAAAATAAAGTCACATCAGTTGACGACATGATAAAGAAAATAGAAAAATTAACGGTTGAAGACTTGAGAAATGTTGCTGAGAAAGTTTTAACTGGGAACGTTGTTACCAAAGGAATTAGTAGTGGGAAAGCGACTGCAATTATGCAAGGAGACAGAGAAAAATTTGGAGATGTTGAGTACATTATCCGTCATTTTGGCTTGGGAAAGTACGATGGACCAAAATTAACTGAACCAAGAGATTTCTCTAGTACATCTAAAAGATTTGGTAAATGGTTTTAATCTCGAAATACCTTGTATATATTATTTAATATCCGAAATAAAACAGTATAGCATCTAATTTAATTTCTCATTTGTGTTGAGAATCCTTGGTAGGGGGTATAATCTCTACTCAGCTAATCAGTCAAGCCTAATTTTTCTTTACACTGTAAAAGCTCTTTTTCCAATTGAAGAATATTTTCTTTCAAATCAAGATTTTCTCGTTCACTTGATTTCAATACCAAATCTTTTTCTGTGGCTTCATTTTGTAAAATATCAATAACAGATTTGTACTGACTAACCTTGTTTTGAAAATCAAAGTTTTCGTCATTATACTTTTTGGAAGTACGTGATTCATTATCTAAACGAATTTCAAGCTGTTTGACTTGACGCTCAAGCACCTTAATGGTCTTTGACTTATCATAATTTTCTTGTTGAGAAGCATCCAAGTTATCGGTTAATGACTTTACCTTGGCTTCCCAAAATTTTATTTGTTCATTGCTGTACAATTTATCTTCAAGACTGGTAACTTTTTGATTCAATTCTTTGTTTACTTTTTTCAAAGAATCATTTTCTTCTGTAGTTATGTAGTGCTCTCTTCTGAGCTTCTGATAATCTTCGACATCGTTGGTGGAACCCAACTTAGATTGATTAAGTTCAGTTTTAATTGAATCAGATTCATCTTGAATATTCGTTAAGTGCTGCTTTAATACAATATTGTCAGCTTCTTTTTGTTGGAGTTTAATTGTTTGTTCATCCAACTCATTAGTCACTTTATCTACCTCGGTTTCAAGGTTTGCTTTCACCTCAAGCAATCTATCACGTTCTCTGGAAATTTCATCCACAAGCTCCTTCAACGAAATAACTTGCTTACTCAAGTTACTAATCTTTCGCTCGTTAAGAACTCGCTCGTTCTGTAATCCATGATTTTTGCTACTTAAATCAGAAACAGTAATTTGCAATTGCTCCTCATCCAACAATTTTTGATTATACTCATCTTCGAGACTATTTTTTATCCTAGTAATTTCTTCGAGATCTAGCTGTAGCTTTTTATTTTCCTTTACTAAAACTGTTTCAGATTCCATCTTAAAATTGAGCTCCTTGTGTAGCTCCCTAATTTCATCTTTATGTTTTTGGGCAGTCTGTTTGTTTTCGTAACTATCAGAGTAAGTGATTTTATCATTCAACTCCTTGATTTGAGATTGGTGCTTCAAGATTTCATGATTCTTGTCCAGTACCAGCTCTTGAAGAGATGCTACCTGAATTCTGAGTTGTTTAATCAATATTTGCGCACTTCTAGATTCTTCACGGGCTAACCGTAATTGAGATTTAACTTCTTCTAATTCCTTCACCGCTTCTTCCTCTCGTTTTTTAGAAATGATAACAGCACTTTCTGCAACTTCCAACTCTTTATAATAATCGCTGGCACGTTTTTTAAATAACTGCAACGATTCTGATAAATCAATATTTTTACTTCTAAGGGAATCGTATTTAACACTTAACTCAGCTAGATTTTGCTCATAACTTGAAAGAGAAGTTTTGAAACTCTCTTTCTTGGTTTCATACAATTCATCTTCAGATTCACGTAATAACTTCTTTAACCTTAAAATTTCTGCCTTGGAAATATTTAATTCTTCTCTAGTTGTCTTTAATGTTTTGGTGATATCTTGATATACTGTAATAAAATCATGGCTTGCATTTTGTAAACCTGGTGAAAGTACACTTCTACTAAATGAACTAGAATTATTAGGTATTTCACCATTCATTAATTGTTCAAATCTAGATTCAAGTTCAGCAATTCTTGTTTGGGATTCTTTGTATTTCTTTTCATAATCAGTAGATCCTGAAAGACCTCTAGTGGATTGTAGTTGATTGAATTTCTTCTGGAGTTGTATGGCGTAACTTTCTGCTCTTTGTGAATTAGCTTCTTCTTGTTTTAAGCGAGTTTTTAATGATTCAATTTCTTGAGTAAGAATTTTGCTATCGCTGGATTTATTTGAAATGTAGTCTGATTTTCTTGGAGAAAATTCTTGAATTGAACCTTTAGCTATTCTATCCTTTAAAATATTCAACTCTTCAGTTGTTTTTCGATTTTCAAACCTTTCTTTGCGTAACGCAGCACTTTGCTCATTTAGCTTTAACTTCATACTCGCAAATTCATCAACTAGGGACCTATCTGGCGGATAGTTTTCCTTGTTGTTTGTAATGTTCTTTTTTAATTCTTCTAAATCCGTCAATCTGCCTTTCAAAGTAATAATTCTATCTTGATATTCTGTTTTGACTTTGGCATTTGTCTCAACCTCAGCTTTTAATCCTTCAATTTCTTTTATATATTCTTCGTTCTCAAATTTCAATCTTGACAGTTCACTTTCTAACGCAGAAATTCTATTCAAATGCTCGGATTCTTTTGAACGCAATAGCTCCAATTCCTTCTTCACCTTGTCAAAATTCTCAAGACGTGAATTCAACATATTAACTTCAGAAATACTCATGTTATATTCTTTCCTATTTCGAGCAATTTCTTTTGATTTTTGATCCAAAACATCTTTTAATTGTGTCGATTCTAGCGCAGCAGCTTTTAGTTTTTGATTTAATTCAGCGACAATATCATTTTGTGATTTGAATTTTCTTTCAATAGATTTAGCTTCTGTCTCTTTCAGAATCAATAATGCATCATTAGATTTGATTGTATTCTTTAATTCAAGGATTTCCTTTTCAAGTGTCATTATGTCAGAATTAGTAGCAGTATTTTCATCTAGGCGAGATTGAAGGTTTACTAACTTATTCTGCAAACTTTCGTTTTCTTTTCGTAGGTTATTCAATTCAGACTCAATTTTATGTTTCTCCTCGTTGTATAAGTCTATTTTAGCTTCAAGTTCCACAATTCTTTCATTTGCCTCATTACCTTTCTTTTTGGATTCATCCAACTCTGCAATGCTTTTCTTTAACTTCTGATCAATAATAGTTAATTCTTCATCTGCTCTAAGCTTTTGCTCTAATGTATTTTTATGCTTATCATTTACCTTTAGTATTTCAGAGTTCAATTGAGACAATTTTTCCTCTGATTTCAACCCAGCAGATCTAAGCTTTTCAAGATCTACGTCTTTTCTTTTGATTAATTCAGTTGTGCTTATTATTTCATTTTCAAGCTTACTCATTTGTTCTCTGAGTTTGTCGTTCTCGACTTCAAGTCTAGCTTTGCCACTTTCAGCATCCTTTAGTTTGAGGTTTACGTTTTTCAAATTTTCATTCATCTCTTGAGAGTCTAAAACCTTAACAGAATCTTCAAGAAGTGGTTTGATTTTAATGAATAAGTCCAACCAGGGACTGTTTTGAATACCATTTTCAAGTTGCAAGAAAGTTTTCGAAATCAACTGACCTGCTTGAATTTTGTGAATTTTTTCTTTCAAAATCTTTCGAGCTTGCTTACCTCTTATGATACTTTGCAAACCGGTGAATATCTGTTTCAACGCAATCTCTCGTTTTTCTTCCAATATACCTAAAATCCCATTCTTAAAAAAAATCTTTGTTATACCAACTCTGTAACTATCCACATCTAGATCCATGCATTTGAGTATGAGTTCAGAGTTAGTTTTTGCATTTTTTGTGAATACTTCTTTGGTATCAATAATTGAATACCTCTGTTCAAATTCTTCAAATGTCATTCTATTTGGATAACCCGCCCTAGTAATTCTGATACCTTCTAATACACCATTACACCGCAATTGACTCAAAACTAGCTTCTTGTCAAACTTATTCGGTTTTTTATTCAAATTTGGAAGTATGCATCTCACAAAAGATGGTTCAGTACTTCCCAATTGTTCCATCAAGTCACTAAGTTGATCCTTGTGCTTGAGGGACGCTGTCTTTATTCTTGATCCTCGTTTATTGTTGGATGGCTCTATTAAATGCTCATCATCTTCTATCAATTCAACTATAAAAGAATTGGATGATTTCGGAAGCAATTTCAAAACATTTTCGTTGACTGGATCAGTATTCTTTTGTAACCAATTATCCACATTGTACTCAACCATTCCAGCATAATGATGAATTATGAATCCGCTTTTGAATTTATTTAATTTAAACTTGGAAGACTGCCCTTCACCCCAACTTTTACCTAAGTTTTCTATAAATGATTTATCTGAAGATTTTGGCATCATACATTCTTCATCTAAAATTTTGAAGATACCCATTGGTTGTCTCGTTTCAATTAGATCGATAGTTGGTTGCAAATCTTGACCAAAATCTATGAACTCCCATTGAATGTCTTCTCTCAAATATTCAGACTGCTCCAAAATAAAAGAATGATGGTTAAAAAATTGTTGTAACTTTTCATTAGTGTAATTAATACAAAGTTGTTCAAATGAATTCGTATCAAAAATCTCAAATCCAGCTATATCTAAAACACCAATAAAGTTGAAATCGTCATCAATTTCTGAATCAATTTGAAGATTCTGATTAATAATTTTGATAATATGTTGAAACAATTTTTCATAAAGATGTTTAGCTAACGCATCAATAGCATATTTAACCTCTGACGCTTTCTTTGACTTCTGAACAAATTCTCTACCTGCTTTAACTTTTGGTTGAAGTAAATTATTGGTGAAATCGTTTTTCGAAATCCCCAAAATTTTAACAATTTGATCAACTGGAGAACTTTCTGTAAAACTAGCTTGTTCTGCTTTCCATGAAGTAAAATCTAAGTTACCAAGATGTAATACAACGGCTAATATAGAAAAGATTTTATCTAATTCTTGCCAAGTTAAACCAAGAATTTTAAAAGCCTCCACCAACAAGTTAAACTCCTTTTTATCATCAAGATTCGGTATGTCCACATCATTGGATAAATACCTATAATTGGCAACATTTTTAGTTAATCCAAACTTGTGTAAGTCTTCATAACCTTTTAAAAATTGATAAAAAATATGATAGTTTCTTTCTTCAACCAATTGAGTTGTTACTCGAGATTTTTCTAGTAAATAATAATCTACATTAGCACCGGTTATTGACCCTCTTGGGCTAAAAAAAATTCGAATAAATTTCCCAAATCTTGAACTATTATTGTTTTTCAAGGTTTTTGCATTTCCAAAACTTTCCAAAATTGGATTTGCTTGTAAAATTTTACCATCAATATTTTGGCCATATGATGACAGTCTTTTTGACTTATCGGTAATAGAAGATAAATATTGAATAATTTTTTTCGTATTTTCAGTTTTCCCAGCTCCCGATTCACCAGTGACTAATATTGATTGGTCTTTATTATTAGCAAGTAGATTTCTATATGTACCTTCTGCGGTAGCAAAAATATGAGGAGGAGCTTTCTCAAAATCATGATTATGATATTTCAGCAATGTTTTGGAATCATAGATATTCAAATTTTTATAAGGATTAATTGCGACTAAGAATAATCCCGAATATGTATAGATCATATCATCATTATATCTTAAGTAAAGATTGTAAACAACAGAAGGTTCATTTAAATGAGTTAGCTCGGCCATATCTGGACATTTGTTGAATTTTGCAGGATTACAAAGCTCTATTTCGTCATGCCTAACGATTTGAGTAAATTCTTGATTATTTTTGCTAATTGTGACTTTAGCCATCTTTACCCCATTTTCATCTTCATAATATTCATCAACAGTACCTTTCACATACAATTCGGACTCATTTGGTTGGGTTACCCAAACATAATTCTTAACACTTAAAACATCAGTTGCCATGATGTGATGAAACTAACAACAATTTTTACAAAATTTCGTTGTTTTCAACTAAACCACCACCAAGCTAAGATACACACAAATCCAAATTCTGGTCGTCTCTACAACAATATCAACCGACGTAATCACTTCACTTATAACTTATTAGTTTGTAATATTTTGATTTTAGTAAACGTCTCATAATGTTAATTTAACAAAAAAAAAAAGGTAAACATTCCTGCACACAAGCGTTTTTTTTAATAAAAAGTAGTAATTTATTAGTATGAATTTAGTTTTTTCAATTGGCAAAACTGTTACTGATAATTAATTAATAACTATAGTGTTAATTCTAACTTTTTTTCTCCTCTATTTGTAAGTCAATTTTTAACATTGTAATAAAAATGGTGGATTTGAATTTTTAAAAATGTAAACAAACATCCTGTATATAATTTAAGTAATTTATATGCAGAAATGGTTGCAAAAAAATTGGTTTTGTGTAAGTTACCACATTGTTCATTTGTACCATTGATAAAAATAGAATGTTTTGTTAATAATTCATGATATGAAGGGTCAAACTTTCTATATTGATAGGTTGAATAAAAAAATGTATGCTTATACATGTCTTTTCAATGTAATTTATTTTACTTTGACTTTGTATTAATAAATTTATTAAAAATGTGGAAAAAAAAATTTGTATATCGCATACAGTTTAATAATATCGCTAATAAAACACTTTTCATTCTATTAGAAATCAAATAATGATAAAATATAACCAAAATTTAATAAACCACTATAAGCTAATATAGTTTTAATATTAATTTGATATATATATAAAATATTTTTGATCTTACCTTTATAGCCTAGTTATATTAAATTAAAATCTATAGACAAGTATTGGAAATTCTACTGATGAAGAAATCGAAGAATATTTTTTTTTACAGAGAAACTGTGTTTACTTTTAATAAACACATAAAATACATATGCTACTCTTATTTGCAAAATAATAGTTGGCTTCTTTTGAATTTAATACTCAACTTTTTTAAATTTTAAATACTCTTAAAATTGGCTTTTTTGAAATTTTCAGAAAAATGCAGTTACTACAAACAAACTACGTCAATATTTTATGATACGTGAATTTTAGCATTGGCATGCTTTTATACAAATGATATATATAAAAGAACACAGGCAAGAATTGAAAGTATGCAAACAAGTATTAAAATACTTGGAATGAATGGTAATCCCTTTGATGCACAAAGTGACACCATTTGATTTATGCTAATAGCGAAGCAAAAACTCTAGTTAACTATGCTGATGACCGTATTTACATAACGCATAATGTAATACCTCATACCGGGATTGAAACCTATTAATCTTCACGTTGTGAAAATTTCTTTCTATTCAACAAAAATGTTGATCTATGATAGTGTTGGATTAGTTTCGTCTTGACCTCAAACCTTTATTCTAACATAAATTATCAATCAAATAAACTTTTCAATTTGATCTTCAATCAATAGCTTTTGGATTATATGACGGGTGAACTCCAATTATCACTAATGCTTGAAGTGGAGATATTACTATTTAATCTCATTTTATTCAAAGTCAAAAGATTGGTACTGGAATTATTACATGGTGAATATTCCAGAAAATTAGATGTTGAAGAATGTCCACCTTTATGTTTTGATATTTTTGATTTTGTTCGTATTAAAGATGAACCTGAATTATATATTGACGATGCAGAATACGTTGGAGTGGTATTAGCTGAAGATCTCTTATTAGAAAACACTGAATATTGTGATGTTGCTGATGGGGGAGTAACTGGTTGAGATATATTATGATAAGTATCATTTATAACCATCATTGGTGATTTTTCTAAATGTAAATCGGGGTTAGTATTGATATTATGGAATGTGTTATTATTCTCTTTTGGAAAATTAATTAAAATTTCTGCAATTTCAATTAAATTTTCAGTAATATTATCCAGTAATATTTTTGAATGATTTTCATTAACCAATTGAATGATATAATTAAATCGGTTATGGAAATTATGTATAACTTGAATAACTCCTAATTTTTCATATTTTTTTGATAAAACTTCAGTTACTTGAGTTAATTGAATAATAAAGTATAAAGTAAGCTTTTTAATTGATAAAAGGGCCAATTCATCTAAGCCTGAAAGAAAGGGACCAATTACTTGAGGATGAATATTTTCCCGTTCTGGGTTGAAATCATCATTCTCATTATTTAATTTATTTGGATTTGAATTTTTATTCCCAGTAGATTTATTTTTCAAATTTAAATTCATTAATAACTTTAAATAATCAGAAGCATTATTTAATTGGACCATGTTACAAGCTAATAAATTAGCAGTAATAGCAATTAAACTGGTTGGGAAACTTAAAAATACTTTATCATACATTGATAATTCACAAAGAAATCGACCAATAGCAGTAATAGCTGAAATTTTTGAATTATTAATTGGATTTGAATCATCAAAATTCATATTATGAATTGATAATTGTAAACAATTTTCTAAACAAGGGTGGGATAAATTCCAATCTAAAGTTGATAAAATATGCATTTCCATTTGAATAAACATTTCTTCATCATAAGCATTACGACACATTATGGTTAACTCTTTCAAAGTTGGTACCCGAGATTTTTTATCTTCATATTTTGAAGCAATCCATAATGCTGAACAACCAACTAATTGATAATGTCTTTTAAATACAATACGTTTACAACAATATCTATCAATGATATTCAAACATAAAAATAATGTTGAAGGTTGTAATTTAAAACTTGAATGTAATTCAATTAAAAAATCCAATAAAAATGGTCTCATAAACCATTGAATTTCAGGTTGTAAATCAATCATAGTAGGATTTATATTCAGAATTGGTTCTAATTTAGATAAGCATTGACTAATATCTTGTTTATATTCATCAATTAATTTTTTGTTACTTTTAGTTTCCAATATCTCTAACATGATATTGTAAGATTTGCTTTTAACAGCTGGGGGACCATATTTCATTTTAAAGGGGGATATGGAAACAATAACAAAATGGGGATTTATGGGCCAAATAAATAAATAAAAATATTAACAAATTGGTATAAAATCAATGTAAATCAATTAAAATCAATGAATTTCAAAAGAATTAATAAAATCTGAAATATTTTGATACTTCAAACAATAAAATTGAAAAATATCTGAAAATAAATGCTTTAAACAATCAGTTAATTTCAGTAATTGGGAAGCACTTAATCAAATGCTATCAAATAAATAAAACAAGCAAAATGAAGGTAAACAATCAAACGAATGAATGAATTCAAGAATCAATAAATTAATTCTAACAATTTGTGATCAATATAATCAACAAGCAAAGGGTCAATTGAAGTGAAACTAATGATTTAAGACCAAGATCAACAACAATATAAAAAAAAGACCCCAATGTAATCACAATCAACTAAATAATCAACTAAATAATCAACTAAATAACTAATTAATCAACTAAATAATTAAATAATCAACTAAATAATTAATTAATTCACTTTATATATATATATGTGTTTATATATATATATATGTTAATATGTATATATTTGTTGTATGGGTTGTATGGTATGTGAATTTGACACAATGAGGTTGAATAATCAAAATTCAAACAAAAATAGAAGAAAATTGAATTGAAAAACTAATCAATTTGAATCAATTAATTAATTAAAGAGTTTGATTAAACCCTGGATTACAATTTAGTTTTATACAATCGTTACCGCCGTTTATTAAAAAGAATTTTTATAAGGAGGTGGTTTACTATATACGCGTTTATAACTTTTTTAACATCATGCATACAGCCAACACAACGACGGCTTTCAGCGCGGGTTTTCTGCGCGGCTCAGACTAGCGTGAGGTATCCGAGTAAAATTAAAGAAAAACCTAGTTAAAACTTGGAATAAAGTCAATTCAAATCAATGATACTAATATTATGTTTTTGGTTTTTGTGAGTTTAATTTTATATTGTTTTTATTTTGGCTTTAATTTGTTTTGTTATGTTTTGTTTTGCTGTGGTTGGCTTCATTTGAATTTTTTTTTGTTGATCGCGTAGTGGTAAAGGAAAATTAATTGGCCCAGTTTGGTACCGATGATATTTTCTGGTTACCATTGACATAAAATACGAAAAAATTGGGCGTCAACAGGGATGAGTAGTTAGCTAACAGGGATACAATAAAGATGAAATGATAAATATACCAATCATAATAAACAAGTGAATAAATAAAACATATTAATATTAATAAAATAGTAATAAAATAGTAATAAAATAGTAATAAAATAGTAGAATATAGCAAGAATAAACTAACAAGAGTATAACAGTTAATAGAGTATAACAGTCAATAATAAAATTTAACAACAAATAAAATGAAGTAAAAGTATGATACTAAGAATAAAACTACAATGACTATTCATACAAAGTAAAACTATTGATAGTGTAATACTAATACTAATACTAATACTAATATAATATAATTTATATTACATTATATTGATTAGCAATAGTTTAAAAAGTTTAATTATTTTTTCCGATCTTCTTTCCTTACACTATAAACTAAATTAAACAATAATAATTTCAATAAGTTAAAGAAACTCGCTTGTATGAATTTATACTTACATTTATATACTATGGTGTTATTACTCGACAATTTTATTTTTACTCTAGTTTTTGTTATTTATTTTTATTTGTTTTTGGGGTTTTTTTTTTCCCCTTTAAATCTATTAGTGTCAGTTTTAATACTAATTTTTTTTGGTTTATTATTACTAGTCCAAAAGGTTGACGTGGAGACTTGAAATAAATATATTTAATATTTTCTATTAATCACCCGGTTTTTGAAAAAAAACAAAATATTATTATCTTCCCCATTGCCCATCAAATTATTAGTTGTCATATTTCATCAGATGATACCCTTATTGTACTAACTATAATCATCATAAACTTATCTCCACTATTTCGTGATTGTTTACTTCCTTTGTTGCTACCCTTCATTCTCCAGCGCGACTTTTAACAACTAACAAATAAACTTCTACATTAAACTGCAAACTAATTACTCAACCAAATGAAATTCACTCGCAAACTTTACCTCATACATGTTTAATCGTATGAATTATCTTTATTGTCTTAATTGTCTTATTGTCTTATTGTCTTAATTGTCTTATTTATCTAAAACATCCCATCTCATATATCTCGCCATTAATATTTACCGGTTATGAGCCCTTTTACTGTAGTAGTCGAAGAGATACAATCAACAACCAATGATTGAAAGATTCAATCACCATAATAGGGTTTTAAGTAAATGTAATGTAAATGAATTAATCATCTGCTATTCAGGGTATTTTTTGCAATCGTGATATTTTGGTGGTACATTTAATTTTATCATTTCTTACTATTTCAGAACCCTTGTTGGATATTAGCTCCACTAGTTATATTTATTCATATATAATAATACGTTATAGTTTTATATCTTGGGTAGTTTTATACTGTCTAAAACCTTTAATAGATTTGTTACATTAAATCTCGTAATGTCTGATGTGGTGTATATTCGTGGGATATTGTCAATAATCATTACACATACTATACTTTCCTGTTTCTACCACATTTCTTCCAGTATAATAAAATCGTTTACAAGGATAGGTATAAGTTTGTTCAGGTAATCTAAAAGCTATTGATAGCAGTTATTGGCTCATGCACTATTTAGTAATAATAGTAGCTGGTTTTTAATTAATCCTTTGATACCAGCCGCTAGCTTATTCTTTCATGTCGTCCATTGCTTCATATACTACAATTAAGCATTTAGTTGAATTCTAATATTTAGTTGAGTTCTAATATTTACTTGAGTTCTAATATTTAGTTGAGTTCTAATATTTAGTTGAATTCCAGTTTATCTTTTGTTTACATTTCATTTATACTTAACTTTACGTTTAAACCGAATTTGCTATGACCGATTCACGTTTCATACTTCAATCTGAAGCTATCGTCAAACTTGTAGAGATACATTTCGTTAATTTACAAAATTGTACTTTTGACAAGGTTACACAACTTAAAGAACTACAACCCAGAACCAGAGAACTAGACCAAATTTTACATAAAAATTCTATTAAACCCAAAGACAAAAAACCAGTTCAAATCTTCTAGTTTTAAACAACTAAAACCGTGTAGAAATTTGGATTTTGGAAAAAGTCAAATCAACTAGCTTTCACATGGATTAACCCACTAATCTTTTTCTTATTTGAGCTTTAAATACGTGTATAGTAATTATCTAGTAGGATTATTCAAGAAGTGATTATGAAAATGAACCGTTTGCTATAAGTAGACCTTGGACAAACTATTTAAATTGATCAGAGGGAGTATCCAGCTCAAATAAGAAAACAGTCGTGTTTTTTGTGGTAAATCTATTATAATCACTTCACTCTAGGTTATTGGGACTGAAAACTTTAAGTTGCATCGTTCAATTACTGATGAAGTCCACCAAGAATTGCAATTTATAAAAACAGAAAATGGAACAATGCATAAATCCATTAATATTGAAGTGAGAGTAATTCAATAATTACAATTGAGTCAATAGTAACCTAAACTGATTTGATCTTCTGTTTTTATTTTTTTATGTTATGTTTTCTTCTACAACCTTTACATCTATATTTCGAACAGTCATACTGTTTTCTTAATCCATATTATATTCCTTCTCTTTAAATGGTATATACATTGTTTGGATTACAAACGTAACTAATTATACAGAGTTTGAAGCTTCTTTTGGGTCCTTGTTTAATAGGCACCTCTACCTCTACCACCTCCATTGCTATTCTCCTGTTCATCATTTCTAATACTTTCATCAACAGATAATAATAAAGTAGCAGCTTCAGTTGCTGATTGCAAAGCATTCAATTTCACTAAAGCAGGTTCCCAAATAAAGTTAGCCATATTATTACCAACATCTTCTTTTTGAAAATCAACTCCAAACCATATATCACCTTTGGCGTGAGCACTTCTTAATTTGTTTAATAATTCAACTCCATCAAATCCAGCGTTTTCACATAATTGTCTTGGAATAACTTCTAAAGCTTTAGCAAATGCACTAATAATTAATTGTTGTTTACCAGCAATCGTTCTAGCATATTCTCGTAAATGTCTTGAAAGTTCCATTTCTATAGCTCCTCCACCAGCGACGACAGTATGATGTTTAACTGCTCGTTTCACAATCATAATAGCATCATGCAATGATCTTTCAACTTCAGCAATAACTTGTTCCGCACCACCTCTTAAAATTAATGTACAAGTTTTAGCTTGTGGACATCCTTTGAATAAGTTGTATCTATCAGAACCAATTTGAACTTCTTCAAAATTTTCACACGTACCTAAATCTTCAGGTTTAATATTAAAGCATGTTGATTGAATTGAACCACCAACTGCTTTTATTACTCGATCCATATCTTCGGAAGAAACTCTACCAGCACAAAAAATATTTCGATCAGCAAAATATTGAGTAGCTAAGTCACCAATTGGTAATTTTGACAATACGATATTTGCTCCAGTATTTTCAATTGCTTCTAATTTATTGAAAATTATTTTCCACTCGGCATCCACAATATCTTGATAATCTTTGACTTGCTCTACTCGTACTTCAGCATTATCTTTTTCTGCTTTCAACTCTAATTCCACATTTAAGTTAATAATTTTTGGATTAGTAAATTTCTTTGGTTGTTGTTCAAATCCAGCATAAGAAAAAGTCTTTTTAAAAGCTACACCATCAACAAATATTGATTCTTCCATTGAACCACCTGCAACTTTTTTTATTCCGATTAATTTTTCATCCAAATCATTTTGATCTAAACTTAAAACGGCATCAACAACCATTTTTGTGAAAAATTTGGAATTTTGAGATATCAATTTTGATGACATTGCTGTAGTAGCACATCTTTCTAACAAACTACGGAATTCACCTTCATCTTCTTTCTTAATATCAACAGCTATTTCATTTAATTTTTCAACGGCTAATTCACATGCTTTATTCAATCCTTTAGTAATCAAATGAGATGAAATCCCATCTTCAATAAAAGCTTTTGATTCTTTCAATAATTCTCCGGCTAAAATCGTGACTGTAGTAGTCCCATCCCCAACTTCAGCATCTTGAGCTCGACTGACATCAACCAACATTTTTGCAGCAGGATGAACTATATCTAATAATTTCAAAATAGTTGCTCCATCATTAGAAATGGTTGTTTTACCATTGGAGGAAACAATCAAAATATCAGACCCAAATGGTCCTAAAGTTGGTTTTAAAGTATCCTGAATAGCTAAACATGCATTGATATTATTCAAAATTTGACCTCGTCCTTGCGATGTATCAGTGCCTTCTTTTAAGACAACAATAGTTGGTGTTTGATTGAATGCCATTGTAAAGCTTCCACTATTTCAATCAATACAATATCTACTATCAAATTTATAAACCTAATCTTCTTCTTAGCTTTCAAATTCTTCACCAAAGATTTTTGAACCGTTCACGACAATAATTTTTCACTAAATTTTTATAGACGAAGGTCAACCAGTCAAGCAGGGTTGTGAGTTGGTATAAGATGGTTAATAACAGGATGAATATGATAAGGAGTATGGGGACAGTGTCCAAGCAGTTTCAAAGGGCCCTTTCCATGAAAGGGGAGGTTAATTTGTCCAATAGAAGAGTGATGAAGAAGATTCAACTAGGAAAAGCTAGACCAGCTATATTTCATCAATTTGAAGTATTGGTGGAATTAAGTGATGGATCTGTAGTTAAAAGAAGATCACAGGCACCCAAGGATGAAATCAGAATGATTTCTGATCAAAGAAATAGCGCATTATGGAATCCATTTAGATCGGATTTAACCACTGATGATCCAAATGCTACAGGTAAAGTCAGTAAATTTAAGCAAAGATATTCTACTTTTGATGCTGAAGTTAAAGATAACGCCACTTCTGAAGAAACTCCTGAACAAAAAGCTGCTAAAGAAAAACTTCGAGATGATTATCTCGAATTATTAGGGGAAAATGCTCAACAAGTTCAATCTGGTGGTAAATTATTCGATAAAAAGAGTTCAAGAAATCGTTAGTTTTACTTAAAGTGGCTGTTATTTCGTCAAATTTATCAATTATTGTATTATAGGTATAAAAGTCTCTTGTATATAAATATATTATATATACACATAATGCAATTTGAATTGCATTGTCATCATATTTTATTATTTACAAGTTTGTAAAACTTCCTCATGGAATATCTCATTCAAGTAGCCATCATCGTCATATTGTTTTAAATGTTTTAAAATTTGTTCTAACTCCAAACCAAGATATCTAAGTTCATCTATTCCCCATCGTAATGTGTTATTATCTCGTTCTTTCATAGCTTGTAGTAATATACTTTGAACTATTTCAATTTGTATTGGTAAATTGGTTATTAATAATATTCTTCGAATTGTATTAGGTATATCAAATTGTTCAAGTTTTAATGTCTTTGAATGTGCTGACTCAAATTCAGGTTTAGTCGAAGCATTAATAATGGTTATGTAAGTCTTTTTTGCTAATCGATTGTTTATGTTTTGAGAAAAATGATTAATTAACATTTTGGATAGTAGTGAAAAACTGTTGTCAGATTCCTTTGCAAGTTTTGAAAAATTTCGATATAAATCTTGCAAAAAAGAGTTGTTCATATTATTTAATTCTAATAGTTTGCCAAAAATATTAATAAATGCTAATTTTGATACATTAATATCTGCTGTTTTCACCATTCCCAAGCATTGATCGATTTTACCTTGATTTAACAATTTAACGATAATTGCGTTAAATTCCTCTTTAGATATACCATTTTTAGTCTTGAAAATTGATTGTAATACTGATTCAGCTGCTTGCTCTTTATTTTGAAATAGAAAAGATTGGAATAACAGTGATAATGTCAGTCGTTGAATTGGCGGTCTCAACAGTTTGACGAGATTATCAAATTTGGCTGTCAAATTTGGCGTTGTGCCGTAATACAATAAAAGAGTATCAATAATATCTGATGATTGAACAATATGAGGTGGTAAGCCTTGAATAATCTCTTCGGTTTTCTCTTGATTTGCCTTAAGAAGCATTTTTAAGGTAGGAATATCCAGTGAGGAAATAGGAAATATATTAGTTTCGTTCCATATTTGTAAAGCTTTGGTATTATTCAAATTATCTAAGCTCAATTTAATTAATTTATGTCGATAAGATTGATAAGACCTCTGAGATAGTTGCAATAAGAGTCCCGATATTTGAAATTTTGAATATATTAATTTTGAAAAAATCCATGATTTAGAAACGTAATTACCAATTAAATCAACATGATCACTTTCGAAAAAATCCATACCAAAGATATCAATCAATCTCACTATCGTAAAGCATTGGTATAGATAATCAACTTCACTATCAACTGCAAGAGAACGAAATAATTTTTTGAGCGTTTCCGGATATATGTCTATGCTTGCATTATGGAATTCAATAGCATAAGATGCTGCTAACATTGCTTCTCCTGATAAAGTAGCTTGAGAAATCAAATGGTTACTTAGTCCATCGATAGTATTTGATCTTAAATTTTCATGTAACTGTTTCCCTTCCTGTAATTTAGCGAATGCTTCTAGTGCCAACGGAATTTTACCTTTCAACAAGAATTTTTTTATATCATTCAACACTAATATTCGAATTGACGAAGAATTTGGGTAGTTATGCATTAAAAATTTGATCATATCATTGTTAATTCGAGGATACTTTAATAAATCCTCAAAAAAATAACCATTTGTTGCCTCATAAACCTGAGTACATTTATATGCGGTGTATTTGAACTTGGATTTAGTCGCTAGAAGCTTATACACTTTTGATAATCTTTGAAAGATTTCAAGATCTATACTAGTATCATCGATATTTTTACCAATACTGATGGAATTTGACTTAAAATTTCGTGAAAAGCACCGTCGTATCCACTGACTACTACATATAGAGCCAACCTTCCAATTATTGCAGGTCATAGCCTGTTTTCCATACTATCCACTATGACTCTATAACCATCCCAGGTTTGAAATTTCACATCTTGATTTTTGGTCGTGTGTGATAAAATCTGGTTTGGTTAGAAATGTGGTAGATTTTGAATTAAAACAATATTGAAGTTAATATTGCTATTAAGTAAAGATTGTTAAAGATGATAGAGTACAACAATAAAGTAAAACTACAGTTAACCTCTAAAAAAAAAAAAATATTGAATAAATAGTGTATGTAATTCTATTTGTAATGGTCAAACTGATAGGCCTAAATTATGAAATGGTAAGCAAATAGCACTTTTATTAAACACCAATAGCAAGTTCATTGATCAAACTAATTTACAATCTGCAAGTCCAAATCCATACATAACTTTTTCGACATGTCTTTTAATGACTTGCCAATCTTGTCGTCGTTGAACAAATTCATAAATTTCTTCTTGGCCAAAAATACCATTGAATTTGGACAAATCACTTACTAATTTACCAATAGCTTTGGCATCATCACCACTGATCAAATACATACTTCCAATGTTTTTCAATGATTGGTAAAGTGGCATAATCATCCGTTTATTTGCTTTAATATGCAATGCAATAAAATCATAATAGCAATTCAAATCAGATATCAAATTTGTAGCTCCATTAACAGATATTGTACTTTGTTTTAAGTTCTTGACAATAATTTGAAAAAACCTTTCAGCAATCTCTTGTTGAAATACCTCAACAATCGATTTATCGGCACTATCAGTTAGTAAATCAATATTTTCTTCTAATACCAATAATGTACGTTTTGCAGCTTCAGTGGGTCCAAATGTAATAGAACTGTTATCTTTTGGATTATAATCTTCAGGAGAAGAATACTCTTTATAAATACCATCAATTTCATTCACCAAAATTTCAATTCCAATATTTAAACCATCAGCAACGTATTTATCAACTAGAGCCTCTAATTTTTTCTTATTTTGTAGGGATGGATTCAAAATAGAATTTTCATGTTTGATAATATTTCTACTTAGCATTTCTTCTTTATAAAAAATATCAACCATTTGAATAATTAAATCAGCCATATTGATTAATTCAAAGAATAATACTAAAGGTTTTGCAAATCCCTCATTCTGAGTTTCTGAAAATGTAGGCGAATTTGGATTATAGGTTTGTAAATAAGTTAATGCTTTCAAAAATCCGGGCTTTATATGCTCATTACCAATGGTATCCATAATATTTATAAATATGTCTTGCATTGTAGCAAAAACATCATTTCTAACTGATTGAATTGAAAATTCTTTAAATCTCAATAAACGATGCAATGATATTTTAGCATCATTCAACGATTCTAATACTAATTCAGGACTAAGCATTCTAGTTAATGACTTGATGTTCTCTGATAGAATTTTGGCTTTTGCTTGAATTTCAGAATAATTTTCATCTTGTTCATTATTGCTACTATTTGATGATTTGTTTGTAATGAAAACCTTTTTGAAACTAGACAAAAAATCATTTTTGGTCTCTACTTTAACATGCTTCCAAATATTTTCTGAAGTTTCAGCTTCTTGCTTTGATAATGATTGGTTCCAATCAGTAATTGTTCTAGTGCAATGACCTTTAAAATACGACAATTCTTCTCGAGTGTATTCTGTAGCAAAGGTATCAAAGGACATATCAATCAATTCTCTAACTAATTCGTGGTATGATTCACCAACATTTTCACTTGAATTCAACGCTTTTATGAAATCTACTGTAATTTTTTCATAAATATAAGGAACAGCTTGTAAGTAGACCCCGCATTTTTTAGCATAATCAATAATAATCATAATTAACTCGGTTAATTGATTAGCAATTAATTCTTCGCAAACTTTATACATCATAGGAACTGATGGAGAAAATATTTGATCAATAATCTTTGATTTTTCGTTAAAACTTGAAGCAATCTCAATAATTAACTCGTTAAAAGCATCATTATTCATTTCGTTGTTTGTAAAATAATTTTTGACATCAAATTTCTCCAAGTCAAAAATGTCTTGTTTTTCATCACCAAATAATACTTTCTGTAAATAAAATTCAGTCAATGTTTGTTGATTTTGTAAATCTATTAGAATGTTAACAAATTTTTTCGCTAGTTGATAATCTTGTAAATCGTAATGAATGTCCAATTCTCGTAATAGAGCATTTTCAAGTAGCTCCAACAATGCATTTATTTTATCTTTAACCAAATTCCTAGTAGTGTCATTGGTATCAATCTTGTTAAAACTTAATAAATTTCGAAGTATCTTTGACTGATCTTCAGGAGTATCAAAATCTTCAAAAATTTTTAACTTATCGTAAGATTTGTTCAATAATAGATCATCGTAATAAGGTGACAAACTCTTGTATATCTTAATCAACTGAATTTTGGCTGCTTTCTTTGATCGTACAACATTATCTAGACAACAAAGAGGATCATTCAAAAGTGAACTTAGCACTAGTCTATTATTCCTGGGACCTTTATTATAAGTTTCTGCCTTAGCTTCATGATTCTTAGATCCCCCAGCTTTGTCGGCAACATTAATGTTTTTACCATTCTTATTCAAAACAATATTATCATTTGCGTTCTCTATAGCAGTAATTTTATTAGGATTTTCGGTAGCTACCTTAGGCTCCTTGGCTTTATCCCATATGCCCATCGTTTTGAACTTTGATACCCATAGCTCATTGTCATTCACCAGTCGATATGTGTTTCTTGAAACAGCTGCAAATGTAATAAGATCAGGAATTGATAGATTTTTACAGATATTTCGAGCTATGGATAATGGAATCACTTGACTATTGTAAACATCAATGTCAGAGTTCCAAAGAACCTTAGACATTGGTAGTTCTGGTAGAATTATATAAAACCACCACTAACAACCAAATTTCACTATGGTGAGAAACGAGATTTTTCACTTTGGTGCACAATAATTCTTCATACTAGTATTGAAAATTGGCTTGCATCAGATGAAGGGAGATGTTTAAAGGGGTTCCACGATGTTTTAGAGGACGACTACGAGCGTACGATCTTGTACTTTTAAGCAAAGTTCCGAAAACTCGATTTTTATCCGGTACAATTTACAATTGTAATCAAGGAAAATCATTAAAGTCAAAGATTAGTAAATTTATCACAAATTTTATAAACCAAGAGTCTCAAGCTTTGAAGAATAGTATGAATCAAAGGTTAGATTATGAGTGGGAAGTTCAACAGAGTTTGGAATCGTTGTCAGACGATTTGAAAATTCAATTACAATCATCAATTGATAATATAAATAAATTATATTTACTACTATCATATAATCCCCTCACCATAGATCCTCAGTTATACTTTTATTATCTTGATCGAATAGATACAGTCATAGACCCCGAATATAGGAATTTGTTATATAAAAGATTGATTTTTCATCAGATGTATGAAAAACTATGGCAAATTTTTCATGATAGTTATACCTCGATTAACGATATTGAAGATTTCTTGGACTTTAGTGTAAGAGAACTACAAGCATTAAATAATATGAGTTTTGGACTATTAGAGTTCCTTTTAAGTTGTCAAACTGATTATTTTCAACCCCATTTTAAAAATTTGATTTTGGAAACTATATGTTTTAAGCTTCACTTAAATCGAGATTTGATTGATAAATGTATATCCATTCATAATAGCTTGCAAAATTTTCAATCGATAGATGATCTTATTCAATACAAACAAATAAATAAATTAAATCACATATATATCAACCAAATTTATTTAAAAAAGTATGTTCTGATAATGTTGGAAGAAAATATCAGTCATAGTGCTATTATATCAAAAATAATGAATGAATTTGGAGATATTACCGAATTTCCTGGATGGTTGAGTCTGATAGGACCCAAATTTAGTGCATGTTCATTCTTGAATACAGATTTATATAAATTTGGGTTGGATGATGGTCAAGAAGTTGAAATAGATGACCGGGTTCGATTGAATGAACTTGATATCATATATATGATTCGAAGTCAAGTATGTGTCAATTATGATAAAATATATGATATATACGAATCATCGACCAAAGTTTCAAGTTTAGAAAAGCATATTCAAAATCATTTATTTAGTAAATTAATTCATAATGGTAGCAAAGAAGTTTTTCAAGCCAAATTAGTTGAGAAAGGTCCAATTCTTGATGAAGAATTATTGATCCGAGGATTAGGACGATTATTAAATGAAGATAATTTTAGTGAATTTGAGGAGATTGTTTTAAAATTAGATACGAATGTTTGTGGGCAAATAATGAAAAATGTATATAGGTCAGCAATTGAAAACAAACTTAAAGTAGGGAAAAATCTGGTATCAATTTTTTTACAATTAATCAAAATTAGCAATAAATTGCAGCATCGAAATTTCTCAATTCGAACTATATTAAGATATGTTAATAATGACATATTTACTCGAGAAGAATTGATTAAATTTTATGAACAAATCTTTAAACAATGTCAAATAACATCAATATCGATATTATTAGAAATTATGAGATCAATGATTGTTAGGAATGATATTTTTGAAGCCAAAATATTTAATTACAATTTTGATTTAATATTGGAACAAACTATGAAGAAAAAAATGATTAAATTACGACCATTACCAGTGGGAATTAAACCTAATAATGATTTTGATGAATTATATAAAACGGCATCACCTCGAGAACGAGCTAAATTTCATAATTGTTTACGAGGAATTGGACAAATGGTATCATTATTGAATGCTCAAGATATTTGTAAAATAATAACTATGATAAATCATCATATTTATCATGGTGGTGATGGTGATGGTGATGGTGATGGTGGATTTGCATATACTAAATCAAAGTATGGAAGAGATTATATTTATAATAATGTTATTGAAGAGATTATGAGATTTATTGAACGAGAAAATTATGATAATCCCAAGTTAGCGATATTTAAGATGCGAGATATATTAGGGGGTATAGAATGTTTTGCAATACCAGTTCGAGGATATATATTTAAAATAATGGTTAAAGAAGATCCTAGTAAAGCAATTAAATTATTACAATTTTATCAAAATAATAAACCCAGTTTAACTAATTTAATTCAATATATAATATTGGGAATTTTTCAAACTAATACATTAACTAAGAATGAAAAAATTTTATATTTCACTGATTTTTTACAAGAATTACAATTATTAGGTTATAGACATAAAATAAGACAATCAACAGGGTATGAATTAGTTAAATTATTAAAATCACAATCAGGAATTGAAAATAAAATTCTGACCCAATCTTTGCAATTAATTACTAATTTAACTAAAAATCATAAATCATTAAAAAATGTTTTCAAAATGCATTCTTTGAAAAATCTTTAATATTAGGTATTTATAAAAATTATTGTTTATAGACCCTTTATAGATTTTAATTGTACATATTGTCTCTGACACTAATGTTTATGTGCAGTAAGATTTTTGAGATTGATGAAAACAAAATTGTTAAGTAGCTTTAATTCACTTATTATAGATATTATGAGTACTCGAGCTTATGGTGTTACTGACCCAATCTCCACTGCTCATCCAACTCCGAAGGAGAATGCATTGAATGATGCTCTTATCAACGAATTGAAGGCTAGAGGATCTTTTGAAAGTGAACAGGCGACCAAGAAAAGAGTGGAAGTACTTTCACTTTTCCAAAAATTAGTTCAAGAATTTGTATTTACTGTTTCTAAAAATAAGAATATGTCTGATGGAATGGCAAGAGATGCTGGAGGGAAGATATTCACTTTTGGTTCATACAGATTGGGAGTTTACAGTCCTGGATCTGATATCGATACTCTAGTAGTTGTTCCAAAACACGTCACAAGAGATGATTTTTTTACTGTTTTTGAGAAAATATTAAGAGAACGACCAGAACTTGAGGAGATTTCTTCAGTTCCCGATTCTTTTGTACCAATTATTAAGATGGAATTTGATGGCATATCGATTGACTTGATTTTTGCGAAGTTGGATGTCGCTAGAGTTCCATTGGATATGACTTTAACTGACAAAAATCTTTTGAGAAACATAGACGAGAGAGATTTGCGATCGCTAAACGGTACAAGAGTGACCGACGAAATCTTACAATTGGTACCGAAGCCAACTGTTTTCAAGCATGCATTACGATGTATAAAAATGTGGGCACAGCAACGTGCCATATACGCAAATGTTTTTGGATTTCCAGGTGGGGTTGCTTGGGCCATGTTGGTAGCACGAATTTGTCAATTATATCCAAATGCTGTTGGATCAGTGATAGTAGAAAAGTTTTTTAATATTTATACCAAATGGAATTGGCCTCAACCTGTTCTTTTGAAACCAATTGAGGATGGGCCATTACAGGTGAGAGTTTGGAATCCAAGATTGTACGCTCAAGATCGTTTACACAGAATGCCAGTTATTACGCCTGCTTATCCATCTATGTGTGCTACCCACAATATAACAGCTTCAACCCAAAAAATTATATTATCAGAGTTAGCTAGGGGAGCTGAAATTATGAATGAAATTATAGCAGGTAAAAAAGTCTGGGCAGACTTGTTGGTAAGACATGATTTTTTCCATAGGTATAAATTTTATCTATGTATTCTTGTCACTACTGTGGGTAAAGACGAAGATCATTTGAAATGGACTGGACTAGTCGAAAGTAAACTAAGACATTTGGTTTTAAAACTAGAAGTTACTGATGGAATTACACTTGCTCATCCATATGTCAAAGACTTTTCAAATACATATATACTTGATGGGCATAAGCCTGAAGATATTATAAATGCATCTGGTACACATCAAGGTGAGAGTTTTCTCAATTCTCTCAAAAAACCTGATGCAGAGGACAAAGATAAAGAAAAAATTCATGTTACGAAACTATTTATTGGTCTCGATATTAAACTAAACAACACTACTGGGAATAATGGAAGTAAGAAATTGGACATTCAAGTTCCATGTTCAGATTTCTATGCACTATGTAAAAACAATACAACATACGACGAAAAAATCCACTCACTTCAAATAAAAAACGTGAAATTATTTGATTTACTGAGTGATGTGTATGTTGAAGGTGAAGCTCGACCAAAAAAGCCTGGTAAAAAGCGAAAGAATGACAATGGTCAGGATTACCAAAAGCGACCAAAAAGCATCATTGCCCCAAATCCTGTTGAAGTGAATGGCTCAAGCTAGTTTTATATAGAAATTTAGGAGAGTAATATGTAAATATAGGCATTTATTTTCAATTTATAAATGAGGATAGCAATTATAGAGCATCATCATATCAAATGTTTACTCATTGATAGAGAATATTTAAAACTTGGACTTTTCAAAAATAATAGGTTTGTTAGCCTGATTTGCTACAATATAGTGAAAAAACCTTTCAACAGCTGACCTTAATCAATGTTGATATTGACTTATTATACTCTCGATCTCTGAGTGTATTATTTCAAAAATTCTTAGAAAATGACAGCATCACCTACTACAACTTTTCGTATCTCCTAATATAGTGTTTTGAAAAAAGTTTAGTTGTCACAACAGCCTCTTTTTTGGTACACCTTTCTACATTTAAATTTTCTGGGAGTTGAGAAGATTCCCATCCATATGACGAGAATTTGTACTCACATTGGGTTCTAATTGTAGTTAATTAATATTACTGAACTTCATGCATATCCAATCAAAAAACTCTAGTTTACTATTCTGTTCATCCAAATTGTACGCATCAGCTAGCCTTTTCCATATTGCTTTATTCTCCTCTTCAAACCAGATTTTACCCAATAAAATGGAAAGTTCTCTTTGAAAAGCAGTACTCTGTATGGATTTAGAATAAAATACTCTGAATGCAAGAAATCCATTAATTCGTCCAGTTGCTCTTTTTATTTTTACTTGGTCTTTACAAGGCAAATACTGGCATCTTATTTTACTTAAGCTATTGTATTTTAGAAGCAATTTTGTTAATGCTGATGAAGGAGGAGGAATTGGTGGTAACTCATAAATACTGAATACCTCACTCTGCCAACTTGCACTTGACCCAAATTGAGGAATTAGCCCTTTGTTAGCTCTGAACCTGGTGATCTGATTTTTCGGAACCTTATTAGATACACTTGATTTCTTCTTTTTCATTTTGAACTAATGCAAATTTAGTAGATTCTATAATGTTATTTATTTATTATAAGATTACATAATACTAAGTGGAGTTATGTTTCATCTGCATGTAGCAAAAAAAATATTGTGGAAGAAAATCGTATTTCTCATCTCAACTGTAAATACCTTGTGTAACCATTTGGAATTGGTCATACAACCTAGTGTACATACTCCCAAGACTTTTTCCTATCAACGCATTTTCCACATAAGAGTCAACATCCTCGTCACTTAACTGCAATTGTAATCTTTGCTTCAACAACACACTCGTATTGTCACCATTCTTGAAACAAGGTAGAGTGGAATCTTTCTGCATCAACTCCACGATATTAATGATTTGGTTCGCTTCAAATCTTAGCGCAGCAAAACATCGCTTGCATACGTCTTTAAAAAGTTTGTAAAATACACTATCAACACCTCCCATAAGCTCCACGTATTCTGAGGTTAACTTAAATGGAGCAGCCTCGAATCCAACACTTCCTGGTGAGTTTGATAGAAGAAATCCGAAATCGATGTGAATAATGTGCCCGTCATTATCTAACATAATGTTACCGTTGTGCCTATCTTTGATTTGTAAGACATAACAAATAATTGAGTATGAAGCTAAACTTCTGGCAAAATTCTCTTGTCTTTCTTTATATTTTCTAGAATTTGGACTGCCATACATTTTCAGAAAGTAGTCATGTAGTGTAAAAATACGGCCTTTTACATTTTCCCCTTCTGAAATTGAAATTTCTGTCAAAGATTTTTTGATAGAGTGGATGGACATAGCATCTGTAATTGTCTCCACCAAGCCTGTATTTGCACTTGTTATCAAAATTTTCATCCTTTTAACCCAAGCTCCAGTTTCATGCTTTTTCCAAATACTAGATATCAAGGAAATTAATTGACAAGCAAACGCTTCCTGTGGCAAATCATCTCCATTCTTTGCGATCACAGAACATAACTCCCATCCTTTCAAATGTCCATACACACTTGACTTTCTAATTCTTTGCTTCTTCAAATTCCAGTCTTCTCCTAGTTTAAAATCATTTTCTAGCTTCCGTTGACCAGCATCTGGTTTATCCCCTTTAAGCTGATTTAACTTTTCGTAATCAATAGAATCAAACTGATCTTGAAGGGATATCATTGACTGAATAATTCGGCTTTTTATTGCCATTGATTGCTCAGAAGTTGATTGGCCTGAACTTTCTAATTGTTGCAACATGACTGACGCAATTCGCATTTGATCAGTTAAAGCCCTTGCAGAAATATCACCAACAACATTTGTTGCAGATGGGCTCAAGCTTTTACTTTCATAATTTAATGCCTGAAAAACTTTAGTATGAGACTCAAATCTTTCCTTGTTCGCAGTGGAAGTAGGTAAGTCAGTCAAATCCATTTCCAACTCAGGTTTAGGACTGCCACCTAAACTCTCTATAGGTTTCAGACCACTACTGAGTTTTAGATCATCCTCAACAGATTTCAGAATCTCGTTGGGAGTATATCTTGGCTCTGTTACAGAGTTTCCTCTGTTGGCAATGATCTTTTGGTTATATTCTGAAAACGGGTTGAAATCAAATTCATCGCTTAAATATTCGATTAATAATAAAAATGGCACCCTTTCAGCTGAATTTAAAACACATGCTTCGTTAACGCTCAATCGCAAAATTTTATGGTACTTCTTGTTTCTATTACTAGTAATAGGAAGAAGCTGAGGTACGTCAACTTCTGAGGGAAGTAATTGGTCATTAATTATGGAAAGTTCAGCTCTCAAGGCTGATAACCTGGCTTCCTTAGGCACTTGAGATAATCGAATCGATATATTTTGTAATGCCATTATAAATTCAGTTTCGTTCTTCGCATAGTTTGCATGCAAAATTTTGACAGAATCACTATATGAGGGTATTCTAGGTTCATTGCGTTGCTTAAACTCTGTTTCTTCATTATACGGTGTATACGGAATCGATATTGTAGATTCAGATTCAGTTGGCGTTAGATATGGTCTATTATTGGACTTAGTTTTCGATAAATCTGGTAGTGACTTGGAACCAACGTTATACAGATCCGATGACCCTAAAAAAGCATGCCCTGTATTTATATTTGAAGATTTTGGTGTCCTGCGGGACTTGATGATAGTATTGATTCTTAAATTCCCTTCTATTTCCTTTATTTTAGCTTCCAGGAGCATATTACCCTCAAGCTTGATGTTATTTACTTCTTTCAGTAATTGCACTTGTTCCAATTTTTTTAATTCAGTCTCCTCGTCGGTAGTATAGAAATCCGATTCATCAGAAAATAAATGTAAGCTGTCTTTCCTAATTGAACGAGAATTTGATGTATTGCTATGAGAACTTTCTTGTGACTGTCTATTCACTCCCAAACTAACATTTTCTTCGTCTGACTTAGGTGAGTTTTCAACTTCATTTGAGATTCTACTATTTTTTATAGTTAAATTTCTTGTCAAGGTTTTTTGGAAATTAGCCAACTTAAAAACAAAAGACTTTTGCTGTTTCGCTTGTGAGCGAATTAATGGTGCAATGTAATCATTTATTGATGGCATCGCTACAAGAGACCCAATTGCACCACATAAAATCAAGGCAGGGTGTAAATTTTCGCTAAACACTTCATTTCTTGACTTACTTGTTTCAGTATTGAACATTATGTTTTGAAGTTTGTTGATAAATTTTCTTACTGTATGGAAAGAGTAAGAATCTGGATCATTTCTCAATTCAAACACGTAGGCCTGAAGGTACCAAAAAACAACCATGCTGAAGTGTGGATACTTGGAACAGTAGTCAAACAAAAAATCCTCCAAAGCCATCGAGTTTGTTTCGAAAGAAACTAACAATTGTACAAATTGAGGAATAAAGAATTCTAATTCGTCATATGTAAAAGTATACAATCTTTCCACTAAAACATGATGAACGCCTATGTTGTCATAATAGCGTCGCAAAAGATCAATGCATTGAAAAGATGAAAAAGAATTATCCCTGATCAGTTGTAGGACAGCTTCATACTCCAGCGAAGACATAACCCTCTCGCTATAGTTTCATTTGAAGATTTATTAATATTTTTCACCGAATTTGTGAATGCGATACTATGTGAAGGAATCAAATTAATTTCATTCATTTAAACTCTAAAAAACTGAAAATATAAATCTATGAAATATTGTATAAACTCTGTGCAAAACTGTTATTCATACTATTGCTTTACATCCAAATGCTTTTTGAAAGCTGGAATTTCAAATCTTTCACTATCCTTTTGACCGGGAAGAATTGGCACTGTGTCAAAAATAAGACTTTTTAATTTATCTGGATCTTCAGTTAAATCGAAGTTCTTGTAAATAACATATTCTAAATCTTCTAAATTTTTGTCTTTATCAGAAACGGGTCTAAAAAGTTTTGGATGAAACTCGACACCATCTTCAATACGCTTTTTCGCTTTAATCCTCTGTTCAGATTCAACCTTATACTTCTCGTTAGTGGCAGCTTCGTGATCTCTCTTGCTAAGTGCACGGATAGTTGGATCCCATAATTTTCTTGATTCATACTCCCATTGCTCGTTTAATGGTCTGAGTTTAGGTTTATGAAGTACTGATTGACTAGTATCATAAAGAACCAGTTTCTTTCCTGTTTTTAAACATTTTATGTCCATCACTTCATTCCACTTACCCGAAATTGTGTATAAAGGTTCACCAGTATTCATGTTCTTGATTACACCTTCTATCGCATCATAAGTTCCATTTATAAAACCTTTAGTCTTGAATTCTATATCTGCTTCATATCCTGTTTGCTCACATTTAACATACATGTGATCACCAAGTTCCATTTTCATCTTTCCGAATAGTATTCCTCGACAATAAACATTCGGCTGATTCATAACATAAACTTCATTATCTCTATTCCCCAATGTAACATGGCCCCAGCCTTCCATGATCGCTGCAGAAGAATTACCTAAAAATCTTGACTTGGGAATAACAACACCATCTACTCTAATTTTCAGTTCAGGGATTAAGTAAAAATAGGATGATTTAGGTGGATGGTGTGAAGTTTGCTCAGAAATATAATAAGCTGTGTTGTTTCCTGGTAATTCATCCCAATAGCACGTAAAAACCTCACCTAATACTGGATTCAATGGTTTCTTCACTGCTTTTGGGGCTATGTGCCAACTAGCCAAATACCATTTAAGTAATAAAATAAACCTTTGCAACGGGTCGTCCTCATTATTTGCATCTAATAACAAATCAGGAATTTGAAAAAAATTCGTGATTCTTTCTAGCATAGACTTCTTTTCTAGAATAAACGTCGGTAAGGTTATCTTAGATAAATCACAACCTGGTCTCAATTGCGCAATAATACCCAATAATATTGATTGACCTTCATTATCCACTTCATCTATGTCGTCGGTATTTTCGATATGTTTGTCTGGAGTATCCTTTTCATGTGTACCAGTGATTTTCAACTTTTCCAATTTAGAAGTGAGCCCCATACTAAGCAATGCTGTTCTTCCCTTTAGAAGGCAAAGTGATTGTGTTTCCTTTCAAGTATTCAAAATAATTTGGTTTGCGAACTACCCGATAAGGACAATGTAATAACCAACCAGTGTTTTACATGTAGGGTACGATTAGATGACCATACATGGCTGAACCAAGTAGTTATATTTTCTTTCAACAAATCTATAAAATATTCTTGCAACCGGATGACTTGTCGTACTTTTTCAAAACATTTATCTTTTTTGAATTTTTTTAGTTAGAGGGTGTTGTTAGGTGTGAAAATCTGAAACAAAACCCCTCTTTGATAAAGTTTCTCTTTAAGTTAAAACTATTTAAATTGTTTTCATATGTTGTGATGTAGAAAAGTATTCAATCTGTTTGCAGAATACACCAAGCTTTTGGCAGCTCCGACGAATTCTTACCAATGAACTTGGTTTCAACTATGTTACCAGATCAATCATTAGTTCCTAACTTAGAATTAATTATATCTCATTTAGAATTATGTATTGAGACAATTTGTAGTCTGTTGATGTTTAATGCAAAAGGATTGAATGAAGATTTATTACGTATAATGCAATATCTAGAAAGAATATTAGGTTACCAAGAATACAGCAATATGGAATTAAAATTGTTACAAGAAATCGGTTGGCAAACTAGTGTTGTTGCGGTTTTGATTAATGAGCGAGTTAAAGCAGAGGGGATTACTCCTTTGAAGCATTTCAATGAAGTAATTATGGTTAAAGAAGACCAAAATAACACTTTACTACTCAAGAACAACCTGAGTTTTGTTTGGTCTGCCTCAGACTCTTATCATCGACTCCCTAAGTACCTGTTAAACGTTCTCAATCAGTGGTATTTGGCTAATGAAATGCATCCATATCTTGATCAACATAGCACTGCATTTTTAATTAGGGAATCAAGACTTTCTGAAACCCAAGTACGGAATTGATATGTATTTTTTTTATTCTTACTGTAATTCTCCCTTGTATTAACAATTTTAGGATATCTAATAAACGTCGAAAAGAAAGGTCAGTTCATGTATCGAAGGAGTTAGTGAAACTATTGTCAGAATAATCGTAAAACATGAGAGGTCTTGAGAATGGTGGAATTTAAGTTTTGAGATTTCCATAGTTCGTATATTACATACTGAAATTAAAATAAATAATGCAATGTAGCATATTAACACCAATAATTCCAAATTCTAACAATGATAGGTTTCTTGCTTTCAATTTCACGTTCCTCAGCTATTTCTGCTTTAAGAATATCTATATCAATTTGTCTTCGACCAGAATCTATATCTATTTCACTCAAACTAATATAAATTCTCCAATTTTTAGTGTAAATTTTATGACCAAGGTAAAAAACAATCATTACAACAACTCCTAAGTAATTTTTGAAAAAACTTTCAACATTAGCTTTACCATTACTTCCAATTGGAAATAATGCAACCCAAAATTGTAAACATAAAACAGCAATTAAAAATAACATGGAATAAATTGATCCAGCAATTCCTGTGGCAGCAGTGAAACTTAATTCATCCACACTTCTTCCTTGATATTTGAGGGCGACTCTAAATCTTAAATGACATAATCCAATATTGAACCAAGAAAAAAGAGTTGCTAAACCTGATACACTCAATAACCAAGCAAATACTTCACCTTGATTTTTATAAGCTGATAAGAAACAAAGTAAACCAAAAATAGCTGATATACATAAACCAGCCAAAGGTCTACCTCTTTTATCAACATATGTAAGAATATCCGGACCTAAACCTTGAGCCCCTAAACTTTGAAGAGTACGAGAACAACCATAAGTAGCAGCATTACCCACAGAAATGACAGTAATTAAAATACAGGCATTAAAAATTGATGGTAAAGCTTTTATACCTCCATTTTGAATAGCAATAACAAAGGGGGAAGTTGAAGTTTGAGAAGATCCTAATAATCTTTCATCTTTAGCAGAAACTAATAAACCAATTAAAGTCAAAGTAATAAAATAGAAAAAAAACAATCTCCAAAATACTTGACGAACTGCTTTTGGTAAAGCTTTTCTTGGATTTTTAACTTCAGCACTAGCTAATCCCACCATTTCGGCACCAGCTAAACTATAAGAAGCAGTAACAAAAGTACTCATTAAACCTTTGAACCCATTTGAAAAAGCTCCATTTATTTTCCAATATTTTGCTCCAACAAATTCCCCAGTTGGGCCACCACCACATACTAATACAACTCCTAATATTATAAATCCAGTTAAAGCAATAATTTTAACAATAGTTAAATAAAATTCGGCTTCACCATAACCTTTAACACCAAAAAAGTTAATTAATACAATAAAAACATAAAATATCAGAACCCAAGCAACTGGATTAATAGCATCATTCCAAAAAGTGATACACATTGTTGCCGCCACTAATTCCAATGGAAGAACAATCAACCACATCAAAGCATAATTCCATCCAACTGCAAACCCCCAAGAAGAATCAACAAATCTTGTAGCATAAGTTGAAAAAGCTCCATTAACTGGGAATGCAATACATAATTCTCCTAAAGAATGGATAGTACAAAATACCATGGTTCCTACAAGACCCCAGGCAATAATTAAACTGGCAGGTCCTCCATTTCTTAACGCTTGACCACTACCAATCAATAACCCCGTCCCTATAGAACCTCCTAATGCAATCATTTGTATATGTCTATTTTTCAAATCCCGATGTAAATTTTCTTTGGAAGTACCTTTATTGGCTTTTTCTATATCGTTAATATATGAAGATGTTGAATAAAGATGATCATCATCATCAATATTATCGACTCTAGAAAAGCCATCTTTGAATTTTTCCCATTTAGTCTGGGGTATTATAGTATTTGAACTATAAGATGATGCATGTTCATTTGAAATGTTTGAAGTCTGATTTTTCACTATATCAGACATGTCAAAGACGATAAATTAAAAAAAAAAATTGTTAATCCTGTTTCATTTTTATAAAATCTTTTAGTTTGACTAATAGATGCATAACCTGGAGAAATTTGATAGGTGTAAGGCAATTGGTAAAAAATTTCGCAACCAAAAAAAATGCCCTAAGGCATTCTAAGAAAAACCGCTAAAGACATCGCTTGATGATCAAAACCACCGGAATGGAATAACAGGTAATGGCGAATGTCTTTATTGGATTTTATAATTGTATGAAGTGTATTCGATCACCCTGACTGATAAATAAAGTGATAAAGCAGTGGTCCACGAACAAAAAAAAAAACAAAAAAAAAAAAGTAAAAATAAAAATTAAAAAATTAAAAAAAAAAAAAAATGGAAACAAGGAACTTTTCCAGTTTATTCAAAATCGACGGATGTTTAATCATGGTGATATCTTACCAATTCATTTCATTGTTATTAATGAATTCTTTAACTAAAGAAACCATTTATTGACAAAAAAAAAAAACTAATCGATTTCGGCTATTTTTCCCAATTAGGTAAGCCGACCTAATATCGAGTAAAACATTGACTTTCAAAAAACTTTTGATTCAAGTAAAGTAAACTTGTAAAAAATAGTAGTATTCAATGACTTTGATTTTCTTTTCCTCTCTTTATCAACCAGCCGTCGCTAAAATTGATCAAAACTTGCATTGTAGGTTTATTAAAAAAATCGGCTTATAGTTTTTGAAAAATAGCTTTTTAGTATACCAAGTTCAAAGTTTCATGATAATAACAAAATTACCTTGAAAATAGTATTCCATCGTATACTTGATTAATGACCAACAGACTTGATATGGCATCTCCGGTGGGGGCATTATCAAAATCGGCCTGGAATACACATGCTTGCTAGTACCTATACTTGCCCCCACTGGTCTATAGTGCACTTGCCTAATGCTACCTCTAAATACTATAGACTACTGCTATAGTTGCCAATTCGAGTTATTCACTGGAATTTCCAGTCAAAACTTGACATTTATCGACTCATGATATATCCTGATATATCCTGATATACTCCGATTATGAATGACATGAGAATGCCGCTTGGTTTTCGATTTATGTCAATGATAGTTGCTTCAAGACTACCATCAGTAAAAAGAAGATAGTTTTCAGAAAATTTGATGGGATTGTTGATGTTTTAAATATTGATTGATATACCAGCGCCATCTACCGGCTTGCACCGGCAAACGAAGGCTCAAAACTTGATGAAGCCTCACGAAAAATATGTGGTAAAAAACAAAATTTTGCAGCCACTCGTAAGTAACATTTTACCGTTAAAACCAACACCAATCACTAATGAATGAACTAATTCTTAATACTTTTATGAATTTATAATCTCTTTTAGAAATATTGTATAATTTCAAACTTGGTAAAAATTCCGTTTTCTGGATCATAAATATGAAGAAAAAAATAAAAAAAAATGAAAACATCCGTGCCTCAAGCATATAGACGATATCAATAGTATTAGTTTAAGAAAGTTGGAATAAAAGTTGTAATTTATTGTTGATTAAGCTATATAGAACTTTTTAATAATAAGATTATTTTTCCGTAAAAGTTTATAAAAGTTTTTATGCAAATGTGTAGAGTACTTTGGATTTATTCTTGTGGTTATTATAAATTTCATTAGATTAACGAATATGGTGTTGTATTTATAATTTTTTTGTTACTCAGGATGATTCTTATAAACGTGAATGGTTAGTAGTTAGCGTAAATGGATAGTGGTTAGTGTGAATGTTCAGTAGTTAGCGAGATTTTGTCTTTTTCCAAAAAATTTCAATTTTTATTTTAATGATTTTGTGAAATTTGACAATTTCTTGACTAATGAAATCATTTAGCTGTAACAAACTAATTGGCAAGTTAATTAGAATCTCTAGCTAAATTAAGAGGTTGTTTGATTCAAATGTTTGTTTTAAATACTTCTTTTGGTTACTTCTTTGTTTATTCCTTTTTTGTTTTCCATTTTGATTGTTTCTCTGACCCTTACATTAATACCATTTTAATTTCTGACCACATCAATTTGAATCAAGTCTAATGGCAATGATTCAATCCTATAACTGCACTCTATTGTGGTACTATGTGCATGCTTATTACACTACTGTATGACTATTGGCACTACACCACGGCTATTACACTGGCTATTACTCTATATCTGTTCTAGTACTCTACAACTCCCTGTGTTTCAATTAATCATTCTTTGTCAATGTAACTACTATAATCTATGCTATTACTATTCTATAATCTATGCTATTACTATTCTATAATCTATGCTATTACTACTCTATAATCTATGCTATTACTATTCTATAATCTATGCTATTACTATTCTATAATCTATGCTATTACTATTCTATAATCTATGCTATTACTATTCTATAATCTATGCTATTACTATTCTATAATCTATGCTATTACTATTCTATAATCTATGCTATTACTATTCTATAATCTATGCTATTACTAATCTATTACTCTATTCTATTACGGGATGATTAGTTCTTTCTATTGCTTATGGTTATATTATTCTATTACTGGATGATTGTTTTTCAGTTATGGTCTTACTTTTTAGTACTCTGGCGTTTTTACTTTTTGTTAATCTTGACGGTATGGTTACAAAACAAAAATCTAATATTACTATTCATATACTATTCATATATCATTGTTTATATACATAGTGTGACCCCTAAAACTGTATGTCCTACAGGCTATATTTAATACTACTACAGGCTTGTATGTACTAATAGTTACCAATAAGTATTTTTTTTATTGAAAATGGTCCAATTTTACTGGAAAAAGAACTACTTGAAAGCTAGTACCCCAATTATAATCATGGTTGTCATCAATAGCGCTCATAAGTCTCATATTCACTAGTAATTATTAAAATTAATTTAATGATTCTGGCAAAAGTAGAATTTTCTAGAACTTATTGTGCGAAGTATGAAAATTTAGTTTAAAAGCAACTGGAGATCAGCATCAACTATAATTGATATACCTACACCTCTAGTTTTATTATGTCATCATCAGAAGAGTATAAAGCCATTGGTAATAAGCATTTTGCCGCTAAAGAATACCAACAAGCAATTGATAGTTTCACAAAAGCAATTGATGCTAGTCCTGAACCAAATCATGTATTATATTCCAATAGATCAGCATCATATGCTTCATTGAAGAATTTCAGTAAAGCTCTTGAAGATGCTAAGAAAGTCATTGAAATCAACCCTTCTTGGGCTAAAGGTTACAATCGAGTAGCTGCCGCTGAATATGGGTTAGGAAATTTGGAAGAAGCTAAATCGGCTTATCAAAAAGCTCTTGATTTAGATAGTAACAACTCTATGGCCAAGGAAGGTCTTGATTCAGTCAATAATTCAATTCAAGCTCGTGATTCTCAACCTGATATGGGTTTAGGTGCTATGTTTTCTGATCCAAATATTATCACTAATTTAAAAAATAATCCAAAAACTTCAGAATTAATGAAAGATCCAGAATTAGTAGCTAAAATCTTACAGATTCAACAAAATCCTAAAGCTAACGCCACTCAATTTTTAACTGATCCAAGATTGATGACAGTTATGGCCGCTTTAATGGGAATTGATTTAGATAATTTACCCGATAAACCTCCAGCTGATATTCCTGATACCAGAGAGCAAGTCCCCGAATTTAAACCAAAAGAACCAGAAAAACAAAAATCAGAATCTAGTGCTCCTAAACAACCACAAACCCAAGAAGATGTTGTTATGGAAGATTCTGAAGATGATTCAAAAAAACAAGCCGATGCTGCTAAAGCTGAAGGTAATACTTTATATAAACAAAGAAAATTTGATGAAGCAATTGCTGCCTATAACAAAGCTTGGGAATTACATAAAGATATCACTTATTTGAATAATCGTTCCGCTGCTGAATTCGAGAAAGGAGATTTTGATAGTGCAATCAATACTTGTGAAGAAGCAATTGAAAAAGGTAGAGAACAAAGAGCTGATTATAAACTTATTGCTAAAGCTTTTGCAAGATTAGGAAATATTTATTTGAAAAAAGATGATTTGGAAAATGCAGTTAAATATTTTGATAAATCATTGACAGAACATAGAACTCCAGATATTTTAAATAAATTACGAGCAACTCAACGAGAAATTAAAAAAAGAGATGCTGAAGCTTATATTGACCCAGAAAAAGCTGAAGCTGCAAGATTAGAAGGTAAAGAATATTTCTCAAAGAGTGATTGGCCAAATGCAGTGAAAGCTTACACCGAAATGGTTCAAAGAGCTCCAGAAGATCCTCGAGGTTATTCTAATAGAGCTGCCGCCTTAGCTAAATTATTATCATTTCCTGATGCAATTGAAGATTGTAATAAAGCAATTGAAAAAGATCCTAATTTTATTCGAGCATATATTAGAAAAGCTAATGCTCAACTAGCCATGAAAGAATATTCTCATGTTATTGAAACTCTTAATTTGGCTCGAGAAAAAGATATGGCTTTAGGTGGTAAAAATATTGCCGAAATTGATCAATTATACAATAAAGCTGCTAGTCAGAGATTCACAGCCATCGAAGGTGAAACACCAGAACAAACTATGGAACGTGTATCTAAAGATCCAGAAATTGTTCTGATTTTACAAGATCCAGTTATGCAAGGTATCTTGAGTCAAGCAAGAGATAATCCTGCAGCATTACAAGATCACATGAGAAATCCAGAGGTATCTAAGAAAATTAATATGTTGATTGCAGCTGGGGTTATTCGTACCAGATGATAATAGTGTTTAATTGTAAGTAGTCAAATAAAAAACGTGAATTTAAGGAAAAAAACTGTAGTTATAAACGATATCAAACTTGAAAATGATTATCGAAGAAGAAATTTGGTAAGTTATTGAATTGGGATAATACCTCATCATCAAAAAGATCTTCAATCACATTATTTCGACCAAAGTATGAGGGTGAGTCAGTAGAAATAAATTCTTTATTATTCATTGTATTATTCTCATATGAAGAATTTTCATTAGAGTTGACGATATTGTCTGGATGAAGGATATTGGCAACTGAGGGATTAAGACTTGGAGAGAATGCTCGATCATAAGCATCAGCGGCATTGGGGGTTGTATCAAGTACCCTTCTAGTGCCTTGATCAAAGGCATTCTTCATAGATATGTTTTCAAAGACTGAAGCTCCCAATACAAACTTTAACATTTTCAGCTGGAAATCAGAAGTGCTCCTAAATAAATCAGGATACTCTATTCTAGGGCTGTTCAAATGGTCTTGTAGCACTTTGTCAGTTTTGAAGACAGTCGAGTTTACTTTAGATTCATAAAACCGAACCACAACATTTAACATTAATTTCATAATTAAAGATATCATGCTTGTATTATGAATGTAAGGTATTTTATCACTTTTATTCGAGCTCACTCTCATTGAAAAAAAATTGAATGAAGTGCTAATTAGCAATCTTAAATCACTTAAAGCTTCTGGCAGATGTGGATGATTTAATACTGATGCTGCCAAACTTAAAAAAGCGGATGCTGGGTAAAACAAAATCCAGTTATAAAATGATGCAAAACAGTTTTCTTTATTGAATTGAGCAGCAATGACAAGAATAGTTCGAGCAGAATCTAAAGATAGTTGTCTAAACTTGTTGACATTGCTGACCTTGTCGACTGCTGAACTCTTGACTACCGATGGAATTCTATTTATTAGCATCATGTGCAAAAAGTAAATAAATTGTATAGCGATCGCTCCTTCCCATTTAGTAGTACCAGCCCCATCAATGATCCTGAATTCAGGGTCATTCATGAACCTTGGCCTAAGCTCTGGCTCAACACACCCAGCCAATGCAAACATCTCGTTATCTAGCAGGTCTAGCGTTCTGCAAATATCCTCAAGAGGTTCCAATTTAACACTCGCTGCAAATAATTGAACATATGACTTTGCTCGAATGTTTGTTAAAAGTAAGCCCAATTTATAAGTATTACCAGATTCTTCACGCATTAAATCTGAATTATCTTGCCCAACCAGGTTGCAGCTGGAGCTCAAATTTGAATCGAAAGGACTAATTAATGCCATGAAAGCGTTTGGGTCAACGTCTGTGTTAGTAGTTACATCCGAAACATTGATTAATGGAGGTTTACCTGATCTAAAACAGATTTCCACGTCATAGAAATGACAAAACCACCAAGCAGTTCTTCTTCGGAATTGTTCTTCAGTAGGTAAACTTTGATAAGACTCCCAGAGATGCAAACCCATCTCTTGAGCAAATCTAATAGCAACAGAACAAAGAATATAATTAACCTGACAGAAAACAAAATTAGTTTCTATATAGGTTATCAATAACAAAATTGCTCGAATAGTATCAATTCCATCACTGATAACACAAATACGATGATAATAAAAAATAGCATTCTCAAATAACGTTTCTTTCAAGGCCAATAAACTGGAATCAGGAAAATCTTGTAAGCTTTGTGGGGTGTCAACTTTAGCAGAACAATTTGGAGTATTAGTATTGGATTGGATAATATCTTGATCAATTTTTGTTGAAATGGAAAATAGCAATACTATTGTCATAATTAATAACTCTGATTGTCGAAACTTTCTTCTTTTTCTATTAGGATTTGATTTAGAAATATCAAAGTTGGCATAATATTCTTCAAACATTTTTTTCAGTTCATCAATCGGTACCAAAAGATTGATATTAGTCATTCTACTGTAAAAAGTGTTTAATAAAGCAAATAGTAAATCTTGATCTTCAGGAAATGGCTTTTCCAACAATCTTTTTTTGTCTTTCAAATCAACCATGGGAGGATCCATAAATTTTAAAACAAAAGTTTTCAATTTAGTTTTGAAAAGAAGAGGAACGTTTCTAACTGGAACCAAAGTTTCTGCTTCAGAGCCCAAAATGTTTTCAATCCAATCTAAAGATTGATTTGAGAATATACACATTATAGAATGTATGCCATAATAATGCTCCGAGGGAAAAGAATATTCAACCGCTTTAACCTTGGTATTAGTTTTTTGAGCAATGGGGGTAGTTGCTACAATATAGCTATTGCTATCATTAATTCGCGATTCATTAGTTTCATATCTGAGATTCAGTTGCATTGGTTCATTATCATCAGTATCATCGGTTTCATCGTCTTCACCATCTACTTCATTTCCATCACTATCAAAATTAGTATCATTTGTATCAACAGTACTTTTGTTTTCAGTGACTATACCATTAGCAATTACTTCAATACTACTTGATAGTTTTGAAACTATGTTCTCTAGTCTAGATAATCTTGAATCTAAGGATTCAAAACTTTTTGCATTATTTAATTTTTTATTCAGGTTTTCATTTAAACTTCGTTTCTTTGCTTTACGTTCTTTATAAAAGCACTCTGATTTTGAAGGAATACAATTGGAACATGGATTCTCACCATTACACTTGATCTTTTTTCGACGACAGGTATCACAAGCAATGCGGATTCGTTTCCGGTTATTATAGGATTCAATATCACCATTATTAACCCCACTATCTTTATCACCATTCATTTCGAATCCTGTAGACAAAAATGACCCATTTAAACCTCAGAATGTTATTTCTCCAAATTGTGCCACTATTTAAACATTTATAACTAATTTTTCATTGTGCGACTAATTAGGCATATCTCCGTTAATACTAATCAGTTGCATGATGCTACAATTTGCTTGTTTTTGACAGCATCGTTTTGAAATCACCCCTTGCTTATAAAATCATAAACTTTCATCAAAATTATCGGTTACATCGTATCCGTCATGGCAAATTTCCATAATTGCCATACATATGTTTCCTCCAAACGATTCCAAACCCTGTAAAATTTTTAACTATATTTAATCATCTGGAATTAATAACTTTTAATTACTTTGCACAAGTTATTCCACAACTAAACACTTATTTTTAGTGACGTTTGACATAAATTCATTAATCAAATTGGTAAATGAAACCAGACTTTCGGCTGAGAGTTTTAATTTTTGAGAGGATATTATATCCACCCCTCTAACCATAGAAAATATACCACTTTTTCACCTGTCAGCCAATGGTTATTATTAAGCTCCTTAAAAGCCTAACAAATTCAATAGTTCACCTATTCAAGCAATTAAAACGCCAAAAAACATAAATTACCACAATTCGTCGTAAATCTATTTACAATCCTTACAAAATCAACCACTTTTGAACCCCCCTTTAGCAATCATACTAAGTGATTACCCGTTTATTGACTGATTAAATCATTTGTATATCTTTGTTTCTTTTTTATATTTGACTTTTAACAACATTAATCATACGGTATGGTATATATTTCATACTTTGTACTTCATACTTCATACTTCAAAGTAAAAGCTAGCAACCATTTCATTGATACTATGTAATCTAGATTTCAATGTGAATGAACTTCTTATTGAACCATCAAATCATCATGAAATTTTGGGAAAAAACCTGTCATGGTAAAAATTATGACTAAAAACTTGTAATTGAGCCGATTAGAACTAATGAAACCGTCAATGTTGTTGATTTTTAACAGAAACCATTGTTAGGTGGTAAAAATGGTGAAAGTTCGTGTTTTGATCATTTTGAGAGAGTGGTGAAAATTTGAAAGATTTGGTTGTAAAATCGACAGTTTTTGAAATAGACGTCAAATCGATTGGTAGCAAGCACCATAGTAGGGCGATCGGTAAGCATGGCAGGGAAGAAGGCATTTCCAATTTTTTCCAGCAAAGAAGATAGCAATTTCAAGGAAGCCTTGAAATTGTACGATGGAAAACAATATAAAAAGGCGTTAAAGTTAGTGGAAACTAACTTGAAGAAGAATTCGAATCATGCAGAATCTTTGGCGTTGAAAGGATGTATCAATTATCATTTAGACAATAAACTGGAGGCGGAACCATACATTTTGAAAGCGATCGCAAAATCACCAAATAATTATCTTGTTAATCATTTGGCTGGGATTTATTATCGAACAGTAGAAAATTATGTGGAAGGAGCTAAATGGTTATCGTTAGCTAATGATAATGGGTCACCAAATAAACCAATCTTACGCGATTTATCAATCATGCAAACTCAAATCAGAGATTATAAAAATTTATTGACTTCACGTCAATTATTTTTAGAACATCAACCTGGTTATAGAGCAAATTGGACAGCATTGGCAGTAGCTCATCATTTAAACAAAGATTACTCGGGCGCAGTTACTACATTAACCAAAATTGAAAGTATCATTAAGGATCATTTAACTGATGCTGATAGATATGAACAATCGGAATGTGCATTATATAAAATTGCAATTATTGCTGAAGCTGGGAATTATGCAAAAGCTTTAAAAACGTTGAAAGAAGATGAATCAGAAATTAAAGATAAATTATCGGTATTGGAATACTATGCTAAGTTTTCTTATTTTTTAGGTGATTTGAAATCTGCTTCGATTTATTATCGTAAATTATTACAAAGAAATCCCGATAATAAGGATTACTACAATATGTTGGAGTTATCTTTGCAAACTGTCAATAAACCTCAAAATTATAGATTAAAATTGTACGAAAAGTTAGCTAAGTTTTATCCTAAATCAGATCCCCCAAAATATATTCCCTTAACATTTTTATCATCTAATAATCCAAATTTCGAGATCAAAGCCCGGGAATATATTTTAACTCAATTAAAACGAGGATTACCATCAACATTTGTAAATATTAAACCATTAATGAGAAATACAGGTAAACAAAAAATTATTGAAAAAATAGTTCTTGATTTTTTGAAAAATGAAGTACCTGAATTAGAAAATCCGACAATTAAATTATGGACTTATTACTTTTTATCTCAATTTTACCTTAATGTCTCAGTATCACTTCTGGATCCATCATATTTTGTAAAATTACAAGAATCAGAAAAATATATTGATTTGGCATTAGAGCATTCCCCTACTTTAGTGGAGTTGTATATTATGAAAGCGAGAATTTTAAAGCACCAAGGTCATTTAATTAAAGCAGCTGAAGTCATGAGTGAAGGTCGTGAATTAGATTTACAAGATCGTTTTGTTAATTCTAAAGCGACTAAATATTTATTTAGGGCAAATAAAGTCGATCAGGCAATTGATTGTATATCATTATTCACAAAAATTGATGCTGATTCAGTGAACGGATGTAAAGATTTACATACAATGCAAGTCAACTGGGTGTTGATTGAAAGCGCTGAAGCATATAATAGACTATATCATCAAGCCCAACAAAAATATAACGATTTTATCAAAGCCAAGGAGGAAAAAACTGAACAAGAGGTTGAAGAAGAGGAAGAAGATTCACTTCAAGAAATTGAATTATTAGAAAATATTGAAATTAATAAAGGTTTAGCTTTGAAAAGATTTCACTCTGTATTAAAGATATTTGATACATTTTATAATGATCAATATGATTTCCATTCATATTGTATGAGACGAGGAACTCCTCGGGATTATATTGATACTATAAAATGGGAAGATCAAATTCACTCAACACCTATATACGTTCGAGCTGTCAAGGGATTATCAGAAATATACTTTGAATTATACCAAGAAAAGAAGGCAGGAAAGCAGAAAGAACTTGAAGAAGAAAATCCCAAGTTGAAGAAAACTTTCAAGAAGAACAAGAAGGTTAAGTCACAAATAAATAAACGAAAAGCTGAATTGATTGCAAGAGTTGAAAGTGTTCAAGATGATGAAGATCCATTAGGAGCAAAATTATTACAAGGTATCACTGAGAGTAATATACTTGATTCTTTATTTAATATTGTAAAACCTTTGTCAGAAGAAGCTAAGGATTACAAAACCACTTGGGAAATTTTGTATAAAATCTATATTTTACAAGGCAAATATATTCTTGCCCTTCAAGCATTGAAAAATTTGAACAAAATAATTGATCCAACTGATAGAAAATTTGCATTGATTGGGGAAAAAGTAATTGAATTATACAACATTTGTATGAATGACAAAGATGCTCCACCCGCTATAGCAAAAGTTTTGGGTAAAGCTTTAAAAACCAGTTTTCCTGATTTTGATGAATCGGACCCAGAAAAGTTTTTAGAAATATATAGGAATTAATAAACTAACAAGTTTTAATAAACTCAAAAGGATAAAGAGTAAAATAGAAGCATATTCAGATAAGAAGAATAAAACAAAAATAGATGATGAATCTTCAGTCACAAACTAACAAGTATTAATAACGCCACAAGTGTTAATTCAGGAGGAATTAAATTGACAAGAATTCATCAAATTCGAATCTATTTGATCAATTAACTGGTAGTTGTTTACTAAGTTTAGGTATTAATCCAACCTTCGACTTGGCTTCTTGCCACGGTACTGGCTAGGTTCAATGTTTGCGTACCCATTGGGAAATAGCTCACAGTATACCATATAGCCGATATTAACTGAATGATGGCAAACACGATTGATAGTAAAGTACTCTTCAATACTAAACTGGAAACTAAAGTCATAATAATTGAAGTCACAAACGTAATTGTGAAAAAGATTCTTGTTGACAGAAACAAATGAATCAAATATGGTTTAACTCCTTGTAGAACTCCAAAACTTACAAGGAAAAACATTGACCCTAATGACCATAGTAAAGCAAATTTTCGTGGTTTTAATGATAATACTGGAAACAAAAAAATACATATGATATAACAACACATAGCACCAGCAAACGTTAAAGCAAAAATAAGCATTCTATCCCATCTAGACAATTCAAAATAGCCTGGTTCTGAAGTAACATAATTGGCATCATCCTCCAAATAAATTGAACTATCTCTAAATGGATTTAATTTTTGTAATTTTGTTTTGAATGAAGATGAATTGGGCTGAGTAACTGGTGCTGGCAATGGTGCACCATCTCCTTGACCTAATGGTGAGTAATTGTTATTGTTTTTCTTAAAAGCTTTAAAGAAACTCATTGATTTGTTAACAGTTAGTTGCCATTGAAGCTGGTGATCAAATTTGGGTGCGAAGATTATCACCAAGGTTTAAATTTCAGGCTGTTGATAATTCAAATTGGTTAGCGATTATATTGGACGACATGTCGGTGGTAGAGACCAAGAGAGCGTTTGCAAAGACGTATTTACAATTAATAAGTTTATCAGACAATGTTTCACCTGATCAATTTTATTCAACGTCTGATTATAGTAAATTACAAAGCTTAGGGCCAAGTCTTCCAACGATGAAATTACCATTTCCCGAGGTTAGAAGTAAAGGTGAGGAAGAACTGGAGTCAGTTCGTTTACAATTCAAGTCCATAAGACCTCCATTTAAGTTTTCAAGTGAATTATCCGGGGTTTCAACCTCAGAAACTATTTATAAAGTAAAAACCACCCTAATTGATCAAGTTGAAATTTTGAAATCTAATAATGTGCTGGTTGGTGATTTAAAACTAATGATGAAATCTAAAGTTGCTCAAGATTCGGCTACTATCAAATCTTTGCTTGGAGACAAAATCGATGATATTTCATTCAATGTTATGGTATCACCTCCTCAAGTTAAACCCCAAGTCGATGAAGATCCAGAAATAGTTGAACCAACTACTATTCTGGGTAAAACCTGGGAAGCAATTTATCAGGTTTTGAAAAATGACTTGGGCGATTCCAAGGCTAATGAAGTGTTAGCTAAGTTCAAAAGTACATACAATGCCTGAGTGGGAACAATTACACCTAGAATACTCCAAATGGCTTCTAAATAAGTAGTCTATCAGAAAAAGTAAGTAGTCTATTAGTATAAATAAGGAGTTTATGTAGTAAAGCCAAAAGCCGTAAATGTAAATCTACACTCCTGGTCTTATAGGTTAGTAATATTAGAATTAATTGAAATATTTTGATTTTTGTTCTATAGTAATATCAGCAGCAATTGAAGTTGTGATCATTGTTCTATAGTAATACAAGAAGCAATTGAAGTTGTGAGTTTTGTTCTGATAGTGAAATATGGTATATATAATAATCTGGGAGTTTTGATGTAGTGCCAGTCGCTTGTAAGCGGTTATTAAAACCGTCTACAAGTGGTTCATTTTAAAATGAACCACTGAGTCTATTACTGGTAGCTAGAACATAAAATACAATTTGATTAATACATCATAGAAGACTAGGGTAAAGTAAATATTTGTGGAGCGTATCATTGAGACTATTCCATTTTAAGGTAAATGTTTTTAGAGCTATTTAGAACTAATATTTAAAGCTGTTTACAGCTTATTAAAGTCATCTAAAGCTGTTTATACAAGTAGTTTCCAAACCAAGCATTTTGAAACCTACTATAATACAACAAGTTCGAGTAAAGTCTCCAAGTTTATTCTTCCTAGTTTTGTAACAATATTCTTGGGTATTTTCTACAAAACCTCTAACAATATTCGATTCTTGATATATTAAAATTAAAAATATACAAAAACTACAAGAATATGTCTAACCTGGTTTATTATTAATGATCAGGCCAATCTCGTAACATTGTCAGACTTACTAGTCAGTACAGCTTTGTTTGTTTGCACACTTACGCTTCAGTCCAGCAAACAAACAGACTTACAGTTCAGTCCAGCAAACAAACAGACTTGCGGTTCACTCCAGCTTCGATTGTCTGTCTTACTGCCTCAGTCTAGCTTCCTTTTATAATACTTTTATCTTTATTTTGTATTCCTTTTATATTCATTCTGTCTTCATTTTGTCTTCCTTTTATATTCATTTTGTCTTCCTTTTATATTCATTTTGTCTTCTTATCTTCCATTTGTCTACTTCCTTTCTTATCATCTTATTCTAGTCACTTACTTTGCCAAATCTTCGTACTATCAACTCGTTCAAACTATGACCCTCTGGCCGACCCACTCGTTTTTCATGAAGGTAGTAAGCAGCAACCCCAATTCCAACCGCAAGCAATGGATCAGACCACTTCCCCAACAAGTATCGGAACTGCATTTTCTACTATCACCAATCTATTTCCCAATAGTTGACTCTTTGGTTTACCACTATAAAAACGGGATGGTCGGGTAACTGACAATTTTTTTTTGGTGTGGAAAATTTTCCCAATGGTAAGACCAAGTATTTGCTTTTATTAGGTGAGAGATAGTGTGAGAGTGTGTGAGTGATAATGGCAGCTGTATTCCCTAGAACCTGTTATAAATGTGGTGAAGTAGGTCATTTAGCCGATGATTGTACCCAAGAAGAAAGATTATGTTATAACTGTCGTAAAGCAGGACATGAATCAGGAGATTGTCCTGAACCAAAACAACAAACATCAAAACAATGTTATTTATGTGGAGATGTAGGTCATGTTCAAACTGACTGTCCAACTTCAGGTCAAGGATCTAAATGTTACAATTGTGGAGAATTTGGTCACATTTCTAAAAATTGTGGTAATGCAACTAATGAATCAGCAGCTAGAAAACCAGCTGCAGCTCCAAGATCAAATGCTAGAACTAATGGCACCAATTGCTATAAGTGTGGCGGACCAAACCATTTTGCTAGAGATTGTCAAGCTGGTGTAACTAAATGTTATGCTTGTGGTAAAACTGGTCATATTTCAAAAGATTGTAAATCTGCTGGAGGTGAATCAACTTCAGGAAGAAATTGTTACAATTGTGGTAAATCAGGTCACATTTCCAAAGATTGTCCTGACTATTGAATTGATTGATATAAAATATTACCAAAAAAAAAAACCAAAGGTTTTTTTTTTGGTATTATTTCACATTGCTGTGTATCAGAATGTATAAATTTGCTCTGATTATTGAATCGTATGAATAATTTTTTACAACTATGGTATTCCAGAACAAATAAAAAAGTATTGTTGTCACTATTATGTTGTATAATGTATTTTATTTATCATGAATAAAATTTATTTTTGTGCTTGTTTCTGAGTGTGTTTTATTTTTTAGTTCAATTCATAGTATTATTGAACTAATCCTGTTGTTTAATGATTATGATTTTTCCTTTTCTTTATTATTAATCTTCTTATTTTAATTTTGTGTGGGTTGTTATATTGTACATAGAGAAAAATCTTTAGGATTTCAATAATTTTTTTGATGTAGATAACAATTGTAACTCAACTCCTATTCACCATGTACTAAACTAGCAAATCAAAAACAAATTTGAACTAGACTCTACCACAATTTTGAATTCTATTAACCATTTTAGTTAAAATCTAAGTATGACCCCAATCCTTGTTATTCTGATGCCTCAATACTAATCGTTGCCTTTGAATTTACCTATTCTCGGCCTTTAATCCTTTTTGAAAAGTCTATGCTCCCGTTTTATGTCTTTTGTTTTCCCTTTTTCTTATACTTTGGGAAAAATCAACATAAACTTCGTTTCCATCTATAATACACGATTGTTGATTCAATTTTGAGTAAGCTTTTTCAGCATCAATTTTAGTATCAAATTCAACAAATCCATAGTTTGATTTTGATTTATCTTGGGTTATAATGTTACAGTTGGTTACTCGACCAAATTTACTGAAAATTATCATTAATGATTCTTCAGTGGTGATTTTATTCAACTTGGCAACAAAAAGTACCTTTGGCGATGGCTGAATCTTATAATCAGGTAAGTCTCCAATAAGTTCCAATGCTAATGCTCTTATAGTAGACGAGTCAAAAGATTGTTTGTCCTTTTTTGATAAACGAATGTTTTCAAGTTGAACTTTTGTAGGAACTGGTTCTTTCTTTTTAAGACTCACTTCTAAAGACCTAGGAAATGGATCGTATAGAGTATAAGTGGCGATTATTCGTACATCTTCAACCAACCGATGTTCATCATCAATTAATGAATTATTCATATAATCCAAAACCATAAACCCTTCGACCACTTTACCAAACGGAACTCCTGCGTCTTCAGCTCCTGAGAGACTAATAGTAAACTCAGAGCCAACTTTGTTGCCTTCTAGCTTAACAAATGATACAAGGCCAATACCTTGTAAATTTGAATGTTTTTCATCTAGCACTGGCAAATATTTATCATTACCCACACGTTGATCGTACATCGTCATATCAATATAGTAGTTAGCTCCATAGCATCCACTCTCTTGAGGATAATCACAATTCCCACAAGTTATCTGTCGATCTTTAATAATATTGTAAAATGGACTGAAGAAGTATTGATTCAATTGACACAATCTCAAAAAGTTGACCGCCAACAAAGGTTGAGTCTCGTAATCTAAATCTAATACCAAATTACCATGAGTTGTCTCTAACAAAATACTCATACGAATCGATGATGTTTTATCCTTTTCAATAACTACTATTATACTATTGTGCTAGTACCACAAAGGTGCAGCCAAAACTTCGACGTGCGGCGTGAACCAGCTAGTTCGACAAAAGTTCATTATTCATTATATAAACTGTTACGTGATAAAGTACCTATATAACCAAACAGCTAGCAACATAATCAATAAATATAACCTACCATTCCTAGTGGTTACATAATAAAGTAGATAACCAATGAATTTATCACTAACATATCGGATATATGTTTGAATGAAAAAATCCAACCTTGTAGGTTTCATGTAAATTTCGGTAGGACCACTTATTGTTTCATCAAACATGGAGGTAATGTTTGGAGAGTCATCTGAAGAATGAGAGTGACGATTTGGTTGTTCAGACTCTAAGATTTGCAAGAATCCTGACGATGATACAATAGGATTTGGAGGATTAAACGGAACTGTGATGGAAAGATAAACAGGTTGATGATCTGATTGAAGAATTGAATTAATACTATTATATTTGTGAATTTTGGGCAAAGATCCTTGGAAATCTTTGTTATGAGAATTTGAATCGTTAGTTAATGAGACAAACAGATCGTCTTTGGGATAAGTAGATTGATATAAAATTCGATCACACCAGGAAGGAGATCTTTTTAAACTGTAAATCGCTGTATTAACATTGAATTTATAGGTAGGAGCAAAGTTTATACATGGTTCTGAAAATCCAATGAAAATATCTCCTCGGGTTTTACCTCGATATAACTCATCGTATTTTTCGACTAAGTTCTCTATTTCAATCGATGGCACTAAAGATTGATCTTGCAATCTTAATAAGTCAATTGTCGTTGGTGAAGTCACCGAAAATTTTTGACAAGTACGATAGTTTAAATCTCCCATAAAAAATGTGTGAGAGTTAGTCTTCAATAAACCGTAACCATCACCAAAATCAAGCGATCTCATAAGATTAAAAAGATTGCTGTTCCTTTGTAAGTAATAATACTCTCCTTCATTGGCAGTTAAATGGGCATTAGCAAATGTTAGCTCAACTGATTTGTCTGATAACGGATTTTTTTTATATAAAACTCTCATACCCACACCTCCTTTCATAGAACTGTAACCATACCCATATCCACTACCTGCTACTCGTATCTTACTAAATTTCAGACGATAAGGACTTATGGCTATGATTCCGATAGCTCCAATATGATGCAATCCCAAGGTTTGAAATATAGTATCCTCGTCACCATACTTCTGTTTCAAGGCTCTTAAAAAAAAATCATTATATTCAATCAAATACTTATTTGCCAATTCATGAAACGATCCATCCAATATTGGACATAATTCTTGTAATCCAAATACATAAATATCGGCTAGCTCATCTGGAAACGTGGGAACCAAATTATTAATGAATGATTCAGGTTTGATTAAACTCTTACCGCAATTGTAAGTAAACAAATACAAAGGAATTGCTTCATTTTCATCAACCATCTTCATTATGCCAAAAAATGTTGTTGTTTGCTATCTAACCAAAGTGAAAAAATTGTGGGGCGGTTGAGATTTTTCATTCCATCAGAGTTGATAAACATCAAGACACAGGAGAATGTCTAGATCAGTAGAGCTAATAAGGTATGTTCTAGAAGAAATAGATAATATAGAGCAAGCTATATGTGATAGACTAAAACGAAATCCCAATATTTTACCTGATGACCTAAAAAGTGGATATCAAATCCAAGGTAATGGGAAACGACAATATAAAGAAACATTGCTACAACAGCATGAAGTTGCATTCTTTCAAGAGCAATACAAAAAGCATTGCTCGACTATAAAAAAGTATTTAAATGACAATCAAGAAATTGAGCAGGATTTAAGTTCAATTAATGATTCAAATCAATCGTTTGAAAAATTTGATGAAATTGTTGAAGCAGTTAAGTCAAAACATGCTATGGAAAATCTTTCTGAATTAAGATATACTGAGGATCTTCGAAAATTGTATTCAATGTATTCTAGCAATAAGGATGATCCAAAAATTGATTACAAATCTGGTAAGAAACGGGTCAAAGTTAAGAGAAAATATGTATTGAGTCAAGCAGGCGAGCATATTGATTTAAATCAGATATTCAGTGAAGAGGAAAGATTAGGTAAACAATTGGATTTGTTATCATTTTACGATAGATATAAAATATTGCAACCAGAATCTTCAACGTACTTAGAATATTTAAAAACATTTCATGAACCTTTACCAGAAAAACTGAAGGAATACACTGCATATCTACAAGATTTAAAGGATTACCTTATCTCATTCATTAAAAGAAGTCAACCTTTTTATGATATAGATGCATTATCAAAATCTTTGGAAGATAAATATCAAGAAAATAAGTCATCAAAACAAGACGGAACTAAAAATGATGATGGTCTGGTTTACTGTAAAGCTTGTGATAAATTATTTACCAAAGAATCAGTCTACAACGGTCATTTGTCTGGTAAGAAGCATAAAAAAAATAGTCAAATTGGTTCAATTGAATTACCATCGAGTAAATATGAATTTTTGATAGATCAACTTGCTCAATTTTTATCAAAATATCGGGAGGCAGCTATATCGAATGCAGAACGTTATTCATCTATGACTGATCGAGAAAAGTTGATTGAAATGAATGCCATGGTTGGTGATGAGCTGGATTATACTACTTTAAATGAATCAGAAGATAGCGACGAAAGCAAAAGTGATGATGATGATGATGACGACATTCAAAACTTGAAGGATTTACCATTGGGTGTAGATGGTAAACCTATGCCTTATTGGTTATTTAAACTACAAGGTCTAAACAAAACTTACAGTTGTGAAATATGTGGAAATATTTCCTATAAGGGCAGAGTTGCATTTGATAAGCATTTTGGTTCGAATAAACATCAATACGGCTTGAAATGTTTAGGAATTGCCAATGAATACATGAAATTATTTGTTAATATCGACAAGATCGATGAGGCTTCGTCGTTATGGGCCCGATTGAAAAAAGCCAATAAAATAAAACAGGGCGATCAACTCAACGCCATTGAAGTGGAGGACGATCAAGATAATGTTATGTCTGAAAAGGATTACTTGGATTTGAAAAAGCAAGGTTTGTTATAATTTTATACTAAGTAGTAGTGTTAATAAAATGGTAGCGCCGGTTTTCATTGGAGATTTCTGGTTTAGTATAGAGAAGAAGACTAGTGTGTATGAGAATAGGTTTATTCAGCTGTAACTGTAAACCATTGGCAAGATCTGTATTGAAACAGCACAAGAATATGTCTCAGACCGTCGAGGCAAAAGGTATCAAACGGTTATCGTCTCCGTCTCCTGGGGTAGGAGGTAATGCATTACGAGATGAGCATGGGTTTAGAATGAAGAGACAGACAATAAATAAGCTTACTTTGACAGCTTATGAGCAAATGGGAGGAGATGTGAATGATAGGACAATAGTGAAGCATAAAACTATCCACGAAGAGGAAACGGAAGGTGCTAGTTATATTATTGATGGTAGACTACGAAGAGTAAACCCTTACTTTTTCACATATTTAACCTATTGTAAGATGCGTTGGAGAGATAAGAAATTGCTCGATATATTTGTTGAAGAGTTCAGGGATCGGGATGCTGAATATTATAAGAAAACAATAGCTGCGGGTCAAGTCACTCTTAATAAAAAGATTGCAACTTTAGATTCTATTGTCCGCAATGGTGATTTGATAAGTCATCGATGTTTTAGACGAGAACCACCAGTTACTTCCAAAGAAATCAAAATAGTGCATGAAGATGATGAAATCGTTGTTATAGATAAGCCTTCAGGTATTCCAGTTCACCCAACTGGTCGTTATCGATTCAATACAATCACCAAAGTATTTCAACATGAGATGAACAAAACGGTCCATCCTTGCAATCGATTAGATCGATTAACTAGTGGGTTAATGTTTTTGGGTAAAACATCAAAGGGCGCTGAAAAATTAGTCAAGCAGATTAGAGAGCGTAGTGTAAAGAAGGAGTACATAGCCAGAGTAATTGGAGAGTTCCCCCCAGACGAGGATATTACCGTTTCTCAACCTTTAAGAACGGTTTCTCACAAGCATGGTTTAAATAGAGTCGACACCGTAAACGGGAAAGAAGCAGAAACTATCTTTAGGCGAGTATCTTATGATCCCGATTCTAATACTTCTATTGTTAAATGCTTACCTCAAACTGGAAGAACCCATCAAATTAGAGTTCATTTGCAATTCATCGGTCATCCGATTGCAAATGACCCTATATATTCCAATAGTTTTGTTTGGGGTGAAAATTTAGGTAAGAATAATGAAGGTGATGATGAAGAGGTAATTGCAAGATTGGACAGAATCGGTAAGGATCGTGCCGCATCTAGTTGGATTAATCCATCAGAATCGGGTGAAGTGCTAACCGGTGAGATTTGTGAAGTTTCTGGACTACCATTGTATACCGACCCTGGATTAAACGATTTGGAGTTGTGGTTGCATGCTTATAAATACGAAGCTGAGGATAAATCTTGGTCTTATAAAACACAATATCCAGATTGGGCTATTAACCATTGTAAAAAATTCATGGAACTTGCATTAGAAGAAGCAAAGAAATGTGGCGAAACAGAAACACAATACAATGTAGGAGCTGTTTTGGTTTATAAAGGTAGAGTTTTGGAAACAGGTCATACTCGTGAATTGCCTGGCAATACTCACGCAGAACAATGTGCTTTAGAGAAGTTTCACAAATCTGGAAAGAGTTTGCCGAAGGGAACTGAGCTATATACTACAATGGAACCTTGTACATATAGAAATAGTGGTAATTTACCTTGCGCAGATAGAATCATAGCTACACATATAAAAACATGTTTTGTTGGTGTGACTGAGCCTGATATTTTTGTGAAGGATAACAGTAGTTATTCGAAATTATCAGAACATGGAATAGAATATGTATTTATTCCTGGTTACGAAGATGAAATACTCAAAGTAGCAACTTTGGGGCATCAACAAACTAAGTGATTAAAGAGTTTTTTTTCAAATTAAATTTTATCTTCTACATCTTAGGTAGATTTTCCTGAAATTTACCTTAAACCCAATAATATACATAAATACCCTAAATACATATCCCTTAAATTCATGATCCTCTACCTGTTTCTTCTTCCTCCTCATCGTCTTCTTCATCTTCAGAAAAGGCAATAACTACCTCTTGCCTTGAATAGAGGAACACATTTCGTCTATGTCTTCCTTGGACTGATGGAGTAGTGCTATCGTTGAGCAGAGTCATGTTTGATTGCGTAAGAGTATTCAATTCTATTTGAGGACCATTTGTTGGATTTGGAACCAATTTGTGGGCATCTTTCAAATGAATGTTCTTATCTTTTGGTTCTAAACTTTGTTGTGAAATAGACACGGATCGTGGAATTGCAAAACCAGCAGCAATAATCCCATCAGTAATTGTGATAAAAGTCTTTTTCGTTGATTTCAAAGCTTTTAAAACTTTACGAGCATTCGTAAATTCTTTATTGTTCTTATTTCGATTAAAAAGCATAGTTCTGTTCTCAGAAATATCCTGATCAAGATTAATATCACCATCACCATCATGATCATTGTCAGGATCATGATCATTATCATCATTTTGAATAGCAGAGTAACTCGCAGTATGGTTTTCAACAAAAATCTCATGTTTATCTAATTCGTATAACTCATCTTCATAAAATCTTCTACCAAGTACTCCATCTTTTTCCTTCCTCTTCTCAATCAAATTGAATTTATTACACCATTCCCAAGGGATCACTACACAAATAGCATAAGTTACCACTGAAAAAATTTCCGATAATTCATAAACAAAAGTATTTGAAATATCAGCGACAAAGAAAGCCAAAGGAGAATAAATTAACACTAAATTCAACACAGAAAGCAACCAGATTGATCTATTAGCTATGATATCATTTATTTTTGATAGTACAAATACAGTTATAATTGCAGCATAAGAAATTGCCATTGCAATTCTCACTAAATAGATAAAAGCTGGTAGAATATCACCAGCTTCATCATCGGGAGAAAATCTATGGAATTTGCTTACACTCCAAATAGTTTGAGACATGATACTAGCAATTAACCCAATCAATAAAGTTAATCTCTTTTCTTTTTGTCGAGAGAAAATTCTCATAATCACTTGAACTTGATTAATTTGTAGTAGCAATACAACCACCATATCCAAAATATTCATATGAATTGACGTATTAATGAATTGTAATAATTCAGGAGAACTTAAATACCCATTCATATGTTGTTTATGCATTTGGATTAATGAATTTACAACAACCACCAATATATATATCGATGATAATATTGAGCTTCCTTTCAATAGTAGGGACGCTTTTATGGTATAATTTGTCAATACAAATATTGTTAAAAACCAAGTTATTACCGCAGATATGCTTAATGAATACACTATAGTCACAATTGAATAAGCAAACGAACCTCGATTGGCTCCATATGATATTACTGGATATGTTGTGAATTGTTTCCAGGTGGAAAGAACTGCTGGCAATACATCGGCAGTTCTATTTACCACTAATCCGATATTGGTATTCATATTAGGTATTCTTCCTTTAAAACATGATTGTTGATATACCGCTTCCGAGATATATTGCAAAGGAGTATTCCAGTTATTACTCACTAGTAACCCTTCCAGTAGTCGCATCGGACGACATCCTGGCAAGTTATACTTCCGCCACCAGCTATCTCCCCAGTACATACTACAAAGTAAGACAGTTATACTCCTCTGTCTAACTATTCCATTAATACTTCAAAGCCTCGGTCATCGAAGCCGCTTGACAGTTTATGCGGCTGGTACTCCAGCCAATACCAGCCGCAAAAAGTAGCACCAATAATATCCAGGGTCCAGCATAACATCAATAGTACAACGATGACTTGAAGTTATGGACTGTATTTTAATAGGAATTTTAGCTACATAAAAGTTTTAATTAAGTTTAGTTAGGCGATTTACGTTTCTATTTGGCAAAAATTTTTTTACTGAAGTAATCCTTTAAGAGAATGTGAGTAGAAACCAGTGAAATAAGGCTATTAGTTTTAAAAGATACGGTAAAAAGGCCAATTTAGCAAGACTATTTTTGGTTGCAGATATAGTAAGCAGACTGGACTCAATAGGGTTAACCTGTAACGGTGTATTGTATGGTTTTATTGTATGGTTTTATTGTATGTTTGAAATAGACCCAGCCGCAGTTGCTTTTTAGTAAAATTCTCTGTGTAGGTGCTGGCCCGTGCCGGCACAAAATTTATGGTAGTGGTGGTCACAGGTGAAAGATTTAAAACTATAGCTATTGTTCAATCAACTAATGAGGTTACCATGAGAGTGAATGGGAGTGATGATATCAATTCCCAATGCAAAGCTCGAGACGTAGATGAAAACGATCAAAAGAATCAAGATCCCGATGATATAGGCGACGAAATGGTGGAAACCCATGGTCAATCGGATCTATTGAATCCATCAAACATCTCCAATGACAAACATCGACGAATTGACTCGTTGTACTCGCGAAACATCTCATTGATAGATATGTATGAGTCCGATAATCTTACCTTGAGTGATAGCGTAAGACTGGTGGTAAATAGACGGTCAGATAGAACATTACTGGAATCTATGAAACGGGGTGATCATAATCAGTCATCGTCACATAATGGGCTAGAATCAAGTCCATGTCTGGAAGATATAGCCCTGAATCTTTCTGATGAATTCCAGTTTATAAATTTATCGGAAAATCTTACTGCATCAAGAACTAGTATTCCAGATACTAGTGCCAGTTTACGATTGTACACTCAAGGTTTGGTGACACCAATTACTAAGAAAACCATCCCTAAGCTATTAGAATCCAAGTTTGATATCTATGGCTTCAAGAAAAGCTCTAATCATCATAGTTTTTCTCAAGAGACTTACAATAATTGGTTTAAAGTCTACTCTCAATATCTTTTAAATCGAAAGAAAAAATGGATGGATGCCATGAAACATTCAGGTTTGAATAATAAAACCTCAACAAGATTTCCACCAAAGTCTGATAAAATGAAAAAAATTATTCGAAGAGGTATACCATCAGAATATCGTGGTCAAGCATGGTTTTTTTATGCTGGTGGTTATGAAAAATTAAACAAGCATGTAGGAGTTTATGAGAAAATTGTCAGAGATACTGCAAATGTAACTAATAAAGATACTGAAGTTATTGAACGAGATTTAAATCGAACATTTCCCGATAACAAATTTTTTAATGCATATTTATCAGATGAAAACGATTTTGTTAGCAACTCTACAACTCCTACCAACACCCCCAAAACCACTAATGATAGTAAGGCAACTTTTGAAAATTTCACTGAAACTCCATTGATCACTGCTTTACGTCGAGTACTAATTGCATTTGCCCATTATCAACCCCAAATAGGATATTGTCAATCTTTGAATTTTCTAGCTGGTCTACTACTATTATTTATGAATGAAGAGAGAACTTTTTGGATGTTGGTTATACTTACAGAAAGAATAATACCTAAAGTTCATTCAGCCAATTTAGAGGGGGTTCATACCGATCAAGGGGTTTTGATGCTTTGCGTCAAAGAGTATATTCCTACATTATGGTCTATTTTAGGGAAAAATTTTGAGGGAGTTTCATTGTCTGAAGATAAGATTTTAAGTCGTCTTCCTCCAGTTACTTTGGTTACTTCTTCTTGGTTTATGTCACTTTTTGTTGGTATTTTGCCAATAGAGTCTGTACTAAGAGTATGGGACATTTTATGGTATGAAGGCTCGAAAACCATATTTCGAATTTCTTTAACCATACTTAACATGTGTCTTGAAAAAGAAGAATTCAATAGAAGTAGTAAGATGATTCAAGATGATCAAAATATTCCAGAAATGGAACAAATAGAATTGTTCCAATTCATTCAAAATTATCCAAAGTCATTATTGAATCCAAATGAGTTGATAGATAATTGTTTCAAAAAGATTGGTGGTTATGGGTTTGGATCGTTGTCTCAAGATGAAATTAATAACTGTCGAGAGTTTGTGTCTAAACAAAGGTCAAAGTTAAATGATAAAAAGAGCAATAGTATTGCCACTGAGTTAACTGAGGAAGAACGGAAGACTTTATTGGGTACGTTAGACGATGAAGATGTACATGATGTGTATGGATTCCATCGTGGAAAAATGAGTGGCGTGGTATGGAATCGTAATATAAGTAATAGAATGAAAATGAGATTTACCAGGAAGCTTTCTAGATAAATGCTGAAGGGATTTCTCAATTTGAACTAGCATTATCATATTAAATTTATTTAGCTTTAATAGATTTGTCTATATATGGCATCTGCTGTAAGGATAGCACAATTATTTTCTTTTACATCATGCACACGTACGATGTCAGCTCTTTGTTCGACACAAGCAACAACCGAAGCAGCTGTACTAATAATTCGATTTGAAGGAGTAGGCTCATCAGTTATTGTTCCTAGAAATTTTTTTCTGGATGGTCCCATTAGTAAAGGTAATCCATTCATACTAAAATACAAATGATCAATTGAACTATTTTCAGCCTTTTCGTTTACTAAAATCGAATACTTTTTAAAATAAGATGCATGCCTAATAATGGCTAAGTTTTGCTCCAAATTTTTGGCAAATCCAACACCAGGATCTATAATTAGTTGCCATTTACGTACACCTTTGCTAAATGCCTTAAGACATTGTAAGGATAATTCACGGGATACTCCATTAATCAAGTTATTCACCTCTGGTCTAAATTTGAGATCTACTGGACCATTAATTGGATCTGTAATATACTCTATAATATCATCATTAGTGTTAGATTCATAATTTGTTAATTTTGACATTGTTGCCGTGGTTCCTCTGGTGTGATTCATAATATAAGGAACACCATATTTTGCAATCACTTCAAACATTCTATCGTCATATAATCCCATGGAAATGTCATTAACTATATCTGCACCTTCTTGAATACAAGCCTCAGCAACATTCGCCCTGTATGTATCAATTGATATGATAGCATTCATCAATATCTCATGTTTTGATGCTCTGAACGCCTTTATTATACGTAAAACTCTTTCCAATTCCTCTTGTTCGCTTATCTCGCAACTTCCAGGTCTTGTAGATACACCACCAATATCAAGAACCTTCGCGCCATCTTCTAAAAGTTTGATTGCAGTTTTTTCAAGTTCTCCAATGGATTTTCCAATATTTTTACCCCCATCGCTAAAAGAATCAGGGGTTACATTCAAAATCCCCATTATCAACGTACGATGTTTATTGTTTAATTGATCAAATTGAAACAAATTTGAATTCTCCTTCAAACGTCTTGGTATAGGTGTAATTTGGATTAAATCTTGTGACTCTTGAAGTAATACATTAGGTTTGGATTTAAGTAACTGTTGCAAATGATTATGAATTGGTTCTGCTGAGATTGGATGAATTAAATCGGAAGGAATCAACTCGCAAAGAGGTTGCAATACGAAACTTCTCTCTAGCATTGATTTATGAGGTATAATCAAATCTTCAGAATTTAAACAGATATCATCAAATAAAATTATATCAAGATCAATCAGTCTTGGTCCATTTTCAAAATCTTTTTTCCTATCTATATGATCATATTCAATCTCTTTCAAAATTTTTAATAAATCATGAGGAGTTTTATCTTTAAAGCTAACTTTGATAGCGCCATTGTAAAAATTATTTTGGTCTTTGTGATACATTGGTTTAGAAATATACATCGATGAAGTGGCTAACACTTTGACACCATAAGAATTTAAAAGATCCAATGCTTTTGAAATATTTTTCACTGGGTTTCCACTGTTACTACCAAATCCAATATAGGCAACATGATTATTTTTGGAGGATTTTGATTCTATTTCACTTAAAGGGAGATTAAAACCTTCAGCAACAGAAGCATTGTTTTTCGAAGGATGTATCAAAGGCTCCATACCTTCAAATGAACTTGCATCCATGACTGACGTAACACCCACACCGTCAGTATAACTGATAGCATTTGGTTTAGTGACTTTCACTTTCAAATTAGAAACATCATCAGCATAATCTTGAAATACCAACTGACCAATATTCAATACTAAAGCTTCTACAGTTTTGAAATTTGAAGCTTCAACATAATTGACTATTGAATCAATGATTTTATGAATAGAAATGTTAGGATTTTTCACTCCTAAACGTAAATCAATATCAACAATTTGACGTTGTAATCTTTCAAATGTAAACACTCCAATTATTGTTAATAATGATAACTTATTAACATTAATTTCATCGCTATTAAACCTAATAGTGTTTGATCTTTGGGCAATATATTCCACACTGTCAGCTCTTATTTCCGACTTTTCACTCTTGATGGTAACTGTAGCAGTATCACCACCTCCCTTACTGTCATCCAAAACAACTTTACTCACAGCTTCACATATATTCCCCAAAGATTTGAAGTTGGTTTGCTCATTAGATTTCATGAATTCGTCAACATGTCTCGATATTACAGCATAATTAAGAGAATATTTCAAATTATCAGTTAAAGAAGCTTGCAGAAAATCAGTTTTCAAATCAATTGATATATGGATTGGTTGTGGAGTTGGTCGATTCCAAGCATCTTTACCAGTTATCGCAGTCGCCGCTAGATTCTTGATGAAAACTGAATCTTTTACCATAGTTGAAAAATACCTTTGAAATGTCGGTTTCAATCCCGACTTGATGGGTTGTATGATATACGACAGATTTGATAATGTAGCTGACGAAACCTTCAAAATTTGACTGAAGTAGTTTGGTTATCAACTGAAAAATTTCTGACGTTCTAGATATGCGTCAGAGCAAGATTTTGATAAAAATCTTAACTACGAAAAATTGTATATAAATAGAGGAATTTCTAGTCAGAATCGTCAATATTCTCTAGTAGTTGATCTAAAATAGTTGGTTGACAAGTCGATTTTGTTGGTTTGATTTGTTTTCTTTCATGAAGATTAAATTCTCGTAAAAATTCTTTAGATTCTTCACCTAATATCTCTCCTGGTTGTAAATCTTCAATTATATCAGTATTATCAGATATATAGTGACCATAATCGACAGTTTCGGCAATCATTTTTGAAGCCGTATCATAATCAAAATTCATATCATTCATGGCAAATTTAATGGCAATTTCATTAGCAAGAACATTCGTTACAAATCCATCAATTGTCCAATATGAAACCACTTGATTAGTCTTTTCTGCTATTTCCAACTCTTTTCGACATCTACTCGATATGATTGTGGCAATTATCAGTTGACGTTTAGCACCAATATAACCGGCTACATATTCATCCCAATCGATTTCCAATCTTTCTTGAAGATTAAGAGTTCTTCTAGTGGAAATACGCTGTTGATTCTCAGCTTGATTAAAGTATTTGGATGTAAAATTCATGTTTTTGATGGACAATTTGAGTTCAGGAATATACTTTTCAGTTCTAATTAATAATTGTCGTTTGGATTTAATTGGTGGCGGGATTTTTTTATTCATATAAGTATCCAATACCTGTTTTGAGTTGCCATTGTTGCTATCCGGTTCAATCAACGGTTCTTGTCGACTACCAACGTCAATTGATTGTTTCATCCTTACTAAATCATCGTTGTCTATCAGAACAGTATCTTGAGGAAATAGTGGTAGGGAATCAATGTTTATTAAGCAAGATTCAAGTGATGAATCTTCATCGTTGCCTACTTTTGCTTCAACCTTATCTTGTTGAACCAGTGATTCGCTATTATAGACTTGATCAATTTTCTTAGTTTCTTCGATTTGAGGTACAGTGAGACCACCTTTTGTTTTCTCTATTGATGAATAAACATACACAGCTCGCTTATTACTTTTCTTAGCTATATCAATCGATGTCGCCTTCACTGATTCCTTACCATTGAATATTTTACAAAGTTTTTCACCTTGTGTTGTTGGCAGACTTTGGGAATTTCTACGCTTCAATGGCATAGCAAACAATTCCTAAATGATTGGATGATGGTTTTCTAGAGACTGAAACTTGTATAACCATGAAATTATGATGTTCTTTCACAATAAATTTAACTTGAATTGATCTGGTTGCAAAATCTAAAATCATCGCAATCGATTACTACAAACGGTAATATGGTTGATTTACATAATATTGGAAATTAAACATGAATTATTATTAATATAAACACTATTTACTATGATGAAAGTTATTGTGGTGGAGGACCTTGATACATATTCATATTACCGCCATGATGTTGCATATTTTGCATAAAATCTTGAAATCCAGGTGCTGCTGTATTCGGTATATTAGGAATATTTGGCATATTTGGCATATTTGGCATTGATGGAGGATATTGCATTTGTTGAGGAGGGTATTGATGTTGTTGAATTTGTGGTGTTTGATTATTGAATAATCCTGCTAAAGGATTAACCGCATTATTATTATAAGAATTAAAATCAGGATTTTGTGGGTTAGGAACTCTACCACCACGACCACCCATTAAAGTAGTTTTAACATAATCTTCATCAGGTTCACCTGGTTTATTCGATTTTGGACCATTTCTAGCTGAATTAGTTGGCATTTTTTTCGACATTGCTTTAGATGATATCCCGGCACCAATTTCAATATCAGGCTCATCAATAACAATACCACTTTGTAAAGGTTCACCACCAGTACCTCCCCATTGAGCTTTAACAACCCAAGCTTTATCAGCATCAGTTAATCTTTGAATTGGAATAATCGAAATTCCATGTTGATAATTACAACAATCTCTTGGACCAAAACCAACACCCCATCTAGTTCTTAAAGGTAATTGACCATCTTTATTAAAAGAAGTAATCACTTGTTCTGCTTCTCTTCTTGAATAAACCTTAACAAATGCATGTTTTCTTTCACTATTTAAAATAACTGATTGAACTTCTGCAAAAGGTCTTAATACAGTAGCTAATTGTTTTTCATCCATAGTTCTTGGAACTCCACCAATGAATAAAGTTCTTGATAAAACTTTAAATGAACCTTGAGGTAAAGTTTGATCAAAACCAACATTTCTTGGACGAAAATGAGGTGTACCAGGAGCATTAATTTCACCTCCCATTTCCATAGGAGAAACAAAAGCTGGATTGGATTGAAGTTGATTGAAACCAGGTTGAGGTGATTGACCATATTGATTTGATGCTGGTGGTGGACCCCCATATTGATTTGGTGATTGATATTGATTATGTTGTTGTTGAGGAGAATTAATTTGACCATATTGATTATTTTGTTGACCATAAGGATTATTATGTTGATTATATTGATTATCAGAATATTGATTATTACTAGGATTATTATGATGAATATTATTATTACTAATATTACCATATCTACTACCACTGGCTCTAGTTGGTGATCTTGATCTATCTCTTCTTGAAGTGAAATCATTAGCATCACGATTACTACGTCTATCATTACCATAAGAATTTTGAGGTTGAGAATGATTTTTTTGTTGTTGAGGAGGAATATTACCATTTTGCATTTGTTGTAACATATTAAAAATTAATTCACCATTTGGACCTTGAGATTGGGAATTAGATGGTTGAGCTTGTTTTGAATTATTAGAAATTGCTGATAATTGAGATAAAATAGAATTAGTTTGATTATTATTATTATTATTATTAGTATTAGGTTCAACTTGGGATGGTTTTGGTGAATTAGTTTTAGCTAATGAAGCTAAAGCTGATAAAATAGAATTAGAATCATCACCAGTTGGTTTAATTGGTTCAACACTAGTTCTTGGAGGAGTACCTGGAGGAGTTGTTGATAAAAAATGTTTTTGACGAATTTTTGAAATGATATCAGAATCAAAAGTTTCAGCACGTTCCCAAATATCTACTAATTTACTAATTTTGATATTTTGTGATTTACTAATTGATAATTCCATAGCATTATCAATTAAATTTTCAATTAATTCACTAATTTTATAAACTCCAGCGGCAAAAGTTCCTTCTTCAGCATTTACATCAATAGTTTGATTTAATTTTTTTGCTTCTTCGGCGTAACCTCTTACAATAGAATCAACAACATATAAAGTTCCTAATTTATGGGATGAAGGAACGGCTTTACAATTGGAATATAAAATTGTGATTAATTTCGATTCTTCCCCCACATTTTTTATGGCAATATCTGTCAATTTTTTAATACGAGTACCAGAAACTCCTGGGGCTTTAATTGTAGGTAATTCTTTTAAAATCGACTCAAATTCTTCAATTGCCGACATTATATTTTGTACTATCTATAAAGTAAAATTACGATTTCTTCTAAAAATTTTTAATTTTAAATTTAGATTTTATTTTATTGTATTTTATTTTAGTTTTAATTTGGGTATTGGTTTGGTTGATATTTATAATATTGCCTCTTATCTTTCAATTTTTTGTTATATCAACTCAATTCAAGTATTTATGAAATATTTATTATGTGTGTTGTTGTAAAAAATTTTGTTTTTTTTTTGGTTTGGTATTAAAATCAAATTTCTACTTTACTCTTACTGAAAAAAAAGTATGATTAATTATATGAATTGTTTTAATTACTGTCTAATCTCAAAGAATACTTGCCAATTTTTTGTCCTACTTTTTACCACTTACTATTACACTTAAGCAATTTTATTTAAAAGCAGGTTAAAAATTTTATCGTTTTTTCTTTACTGCGGAAATTTGCCCCTTTTATACAAAAATAAAAAATGGTAGCGCGGATACGAAAAAAAATATAATGGTATCGCCGAAACAACAATATAAAAAAAAAAATGATTACCAGGAAATAGGTTACAATTTCTTTTAAGAATAGTATCATGACTAGTATGATTATAATAACTATTAATTTGAATATAATAAGCAATCAATTCTAGTTTTTCTTCTTAAACTATTCAGCTCATTAAAGTCAATATAACCTATTAAACTGTTGGATTATAGTATCTTTATGGTAGCGCGAAAGTCCATTTTTCTTGACCATACCACTTAAAATAATTAATAATACATGGTAGCGCCAATATTAAAATTAGCACATACTTACAATGAGGTAGAGTTTCAGTAGGAGAGCAAATAGTTTGTAGTATAAGTAAGTGTGTTTGCAATAAGAGGTAGGTATAAATATTAATAATTGACAAAATCGGTAGTTCAGCATACTACACCTTCTTTTTCTTTGCATCTATTATGTAATATTTGATGAGATTAGATACCCACATTACACACTAACATGGCCCACAACTATAAAAATTGTAAGGTAGCGCCAGAAAAATCATAAAAACCAGAAAATTGTATTTGAATGGTAGCGCTACAAATTAAAATCTATTTGTATTTGAATGGTAGCGCCAACCAGTGAACACCTATTTGTGTGTGGATGGTAGCACCAGCTAAATCCTGTATATAATTATTATTCATAAATTTTCACCATTACTGAAAATTTTAACTATAGGTTGAAGATAGTAACCATTGGAGATTGGAATGAAACTGGTGATTCGGGGAGTGAGTAGAGTATATTCTACGGTATCTACGGTACCTAAGATATCTTCCACGCTAATATTATCGAGACCGCCATTGATTACGTCCGATTTACCTGAATTTGATCGAAAATTTTATCATTATCAACAAGAATTATTAAAACGATTAATGTGGACATTTCCAAAATGGTTTTATTTTAAAGAAGGTACTTTGGCCGAACAAAGATATCGACAATTGAATAAAGATCCTGTTGATAATAATCCTGATATTGAATTTCCTCGTGGAAGACCTGAAATTAGACATAATCGAGATCGAAGATTCAAACAAGAGATTAGATTACCTAAAACATATAAAGAAGCCGACCAATTGGATGGTTCTGAGCCGGCAACATCAAATGATGATTTGGCCCGGAAAATAGTCCCGAACTCTCGTACTACTAAAGCTGATGAAATCAATGATCAAACCAGTTTAGAAAGAAATTTATCAAGAACTTTATATCTTGTAATAAACGAAAACAATGGTCAATGGAAATTCCCAAATTTCAAACTTGATTCTCAATTAAAATCTTTGCATTCCTTAGCTGAAGATGGTTTAATTAACATTAATGGTGGTGAAAAATTAAATTACTTTAACGTTTCAAACACTCCTTGTCATGTATATATAAATGAAAATGAAAAACAATATCATATCAAATCTCATATTTTATCAGGCCAATTCAACCCAATAGATTCCAAAATTAAATATTTATGGTTAACCAAACAAGAATTGAAAAATTACTTACCTCAAGATTATTATCAACAAATTAATCATTTATTAAATGATATTTGAATGTTGATAATCAAGAATAGAATGTTTGTTTTGTCCTAAGTAATAAAATTAAAATCTACATCATTTTCTTTTAACAATATAAATATCATTTAATTGATGATTCAACACCCTAATCAAAAATAAAATTATTGATATTCTAACAAATGATGTTTAGACGAAATTCAAGACTTACATTCAGAATCGCATCAAATTTTCATTAACGATTATTTGATGTTTTTGTATATACATAATAATATAAATAAAATAGACTGTAAATATTTATATGTATTTTTACCAAGTCAAGTATTTTTAAATATTCTCAACAACAATAACCGGGATAATTATTCCAGAATAATGAGTTATCGATTTTATACATGATGTTTTTCGATTATGTTTACGATAGTATTACTATTTAATCTACTTTTACAAACTTAACTCTTTTAATGAACTATACTACTCAAATATTCTTTTTACCACTTAAAGCAGTTCCTGCAGCATAAACTGATCTATCAATTAATGAACCAACAATCAAAACTCCAGCAATAGAGCTGATAACTCCAAGAATGAACCCTGATAATGGTTTAGCATATTGTTCTCGATTGATAATTTTTAATGGAGAAATATCAAAATGGAAAATGACACCCGGTACACCGCCCCTGGCATGTATAGTATGTTGATGGTCTTCATCCTTACCTCCAACCAAAGGTCTATCATGAGTTATAACTGAAAATTGATTAGATTCAATCGGCAACGATTTTTCATTTATAAATTCAAATCGGGTTGCAACAACTTTTAAATAATAGCTCGATAATCGTAAATTGTTTTCCCAAAATACTTCATGACCATTTAATGGCTGGGTAGCTTCTGGTGATAAATCATCAATTACATTACCGAATGATAAATGATTAATTTTATGATTGAAGTTAAATTGATCAGCATGTCTAGTGTATAATGATAAATCATGGGCATGAGCATTATATTGTTTGAAAGAAGTTCCAGGAGCAAAATCTAAACCTCCTGAAACTCGATTAATCTTGGTAGTTCCCTTGACTCGACAACCTTCACGATTATTGATTTTCGACTTTAATTGTGCTACATAACCTTCTCGTTCACATTGTACAATATTTTCACCATCATAAAAGGCCCATCCTTTCTGGGCATAAGCTGCTTTCACTGCTTCACAGGTATTGCAACAGTATCGATTGTTTTCTTGCGGTAAAGCTCCATAACAAGATTCACAATTGCCAGGTTGACCCGGCTGTAAACCTTTACAAATCTCTTCAATATCGACATCATTACTTAAAAGTACAGCATTTGTCTCTAAAATCTCTTCAACTACTTGACCATCAGTATTCTTGATCAAACGATATTTTTGAAACCCGGATTTCAAAATATCCAATTGTGCATCACCAGTTTGATCTAACAAATCAAGAGAAAGGATATCACATGGTAAGTTGGGAAATGATATGTCTAAGTTGATGTCTAATTGCTTGTTGATATCTCTATCTACAACCAATTCTGGTCTAGTTATAATCGTGGTATAATCATTATATTCATTTTTCATCAATAATAACACGATTACTACACAGATCAAAGTAATGATCCCACCACTAGCAGTTCTGATCCGAGCATCTTCTACTGTCTTAGCAAATGCATCTAGCGATACTAACTTGGGCCTGTTTGACATGATAAGGAATGAATAGTTTTAACGATTGACGTTTTTTAGCCAGGCCGAAAATTTCATCACCAACTAACACAAGTGAAAAACTTGAAAAACTTGAAAAATTCATTATTATGTCAAATGCTGCCACCAATAAGCAGTTTTTCAAGAATTTTACACCTATAATTGTTAGGGATAAGCCTATTGGAGGTCATAGTACCAATTCGACCGAAATTATTACCTTATCAATCAATGCTACTGGTACAAGAGTTGTTTGTAGTCGAACTGATAAATCAATTCGAATATGGAAATCATATCCTGACAAGATACTGGAACCAATAATCATAGAGGATGCTCATAGTCGATCGGTTGAAAAGATATCTTGGAATCCAAAGACAGAATATTCGTTTGCAACTGTTGGACGAGATGAATATGTTAAGATATGGCGAGGACAAAGTGGTAGTTTAGAGAAATCAGTGAAAGTTGAAGGAGATCTGGTATCATTGAAATATATCAAATATCTGATAGATGGAGATATATTAATTGTTGTTGATCGAAATTCTCATTTATATTTATTATCAGTTGAAGATAATTATAAATTGGTTGCTGATATTCAACTACCAGGACATATGTACGATTTAGTATGGCTTAATCTAAATCATGATTATTTTTTTTGTGGATTAAATGATGGTACGGCTCCAATTTATAAAGTTAACTCCTTCGATAATGAATTTAAGATTGAATTAATTCATACCCTTACAGGACATCAATCTAGTATTACTTCATTGTGTGTTGATCCTAGGGGATCATATTTGGCTGCAGGTAGTAATGAAGGAGTAGTTAGTTTTTGGGATTTATCAACCATGTTGAATTATCAGGTATTAACAAAAGTTGACGAATCGATTGCATGTATCGATTCGTCGAGAGATGGAACCTATATTGCATGTACATACGATGGTGGATCTAATATCAAGATTTTTGATCAGGAAAGCTTGGAATTAGTATTCGAAATACCCAATAGTTTAAGTGGAGAAATGACATTCAGTAATATTGCTTGGTTTCCTCATAAGACCGCTTTTGCATTCACTAGTGATTATTGTACCACCCTAACAGTTATGAAAAAGTCAGAATCAGATTTTAAGAGGCGGGATAAGTAAGAAGTAATGAAATCAGCAAAGAATACATAAATTAAAAGAATGAAGATTATGAAATTGTAGTCGAAAAGATGATCCAAAGACAAAATCAAAAAATCAATTGATAATCAAAAATAAAAAAGGCACTCTTTGTGATTCACATACTCTAGCAAAGAAATCACCGATTCGAAAGTCAATTTATTGTATTTTATTAGAAGATTTTTTCACTACAAACCGGATTGCAATGAGACCCTAGTTACTAATTAGATTTATCAAAAACACGTTTGCAGAGACAGGGAAGTTGAAAATTAAGTAGATGCAGTAAAAGCAACTTCAAGCAGTTAAACTTTTCAGTCTCTAAAGTACGTCCAAGTGTCGAATTGGTTGGTTTTTTGATAGTCTCGTAAATACCATAAACCCAAAATTTAGCAAAAATAACTATAAGAACAGAGATTTAAATAATAGATCATTTTGATGTAATGAACAAGTGACATCATTTTAGAACATAACTATAAAATTAAGTAAGATTGGTTAATAATTTTAACCTAGATGTTTAGGAAAAACTATGAAAACCATCAATGCTGTCAACAAATGTAGACACAAACGCTTGAAACTAAATAAACTATCAATCTTTGCATCAAGTTGTAGCCATGAACGTTTTGAATACGATCAAATCGGTGATTATATTTACAGTAGTCTACTTTAATGAAACAACGTGTAAATTTGGCAAAACAACAACAATAATAATCAATAAAAAATACATTCAATGAAACATGATTCTTTTCTAGTTTAAACCTTGTTTAACTTAGTAAACCAAGTCCAACTTTGACTAAATTTTATAGAATTACGTGTCGACGATGCAAAGATGCTACAATTCCGCTGAAAAAAGTACCACCCACTCCCACACCAGTTATCTTACTGCTAACACAATCTCAGCCATCGTTGTCTCCCCCGATTTCAAGTAATCCCATTGTCAAATTATTAGGTCTAGTTTAAAAAGTTTACGACACGAATCTTGAGAAAATTTGTTACAACCAAAACTGATAAAAACTTGCAACACCATAGAACTGAAGTAAACAAGATATTTTAAGGGAGTATGGATAGTCAAATACATCCACCATTTCGATCAATGTCGACTACGTCGAATATATCGTTGAATACATCATCATCATCGATAACTAGGGTGGCTTCGGCCCCGATATCCCATGCATTCAATAAACAAAGTTCAGCACAAGATCATTTGTTCTGGCAATGTTCTAATTTAAAGATGAAGTTAGAGGCGATTGAAGGTATGACTCCATTTATGAATTTGGCGTTTAATTTGGGGGAACAGTGTGCTGAACAACAAGCATTAGCATTAAGTCAACAAATTCAAGAAAGTTCAAAGATAAATGAATTTAGAACTTCGTTATCTGGGTTTCTGATAAAGCTGGATTCTTCCAATAATTCTGGTATTAATAATAGTAATAATTTTAATAATGTTCGAAGTTTGATCAATAATAATATTTTTACTTTCACAGCTGGAGTTTTACCAGCAAATATATCGGTAGATCCAGCTACTCAATTATGGAAATTATTTCAACAAGGAGCACCATTATGTCTTTTATTTAATGATGTTACCGATTTTGATTTCAAGATTTCCATAGTTGGTTCAGATGATTTAAGAATTTGTAAAAAATCAGTTTATGAATTTTTGATTGCAGTACAAACATATCTTAATATTGACGATGATATGATGTTCACTATATCAAATGTATTTTCTGATTCTACTCAAGATTTATTGAAAGTTATTAAGGTGGTTAATAAGTTGCTAGATTTGAAAAATTCGAATTCTATTCAGTTAAATAATATCTCCAAAGTAAATTCTTCGAGTTCATCTTCAGTTGACTTATTAGCTAATGATGATAGATCTAAAGTTTTTAAAGAAATAATTGAAACCGAAAGAAAATATGTTCAAGATTTAGAATTATTAAATCAATACAAAGAAGAATTGATTCAACAAGATTTAATTTCAAACGAGCAAATTCATAATTTATTTCCAAATTTAAATGAAATTATTGATTTTCAAAGGCGATTTTTAAATAGTTTGGAATGTAACATAAATGTCCCCACAAAATATCAAAGAATAGGTTCGATATTCATTCACGCTGCTTCTGGACCTTTTAAAGCTTATGAACCCTGGACGATAGGACAGTTGTCAGCTATAGATTTTATTAATAAAGAAGCCAACGTATTAAGAAAATCGTCATCATTGTTAGATCCAGGATTTGAATTACAATCATTTATTTTGAAACCAATTCAAAGATTATGCAAATATCCGTTATTATTGAGAGAATTAATTAAAGCTAGTAATGATAGTGTTGATCAAGCAAATTCATCTTTTTATAATGAATTATTGATTGCAAACAATGCTATGAAAGAATTGGCAAATCAAGTTAATGAAGCTCAAAGAAGAGCAGAGAATGTTGAATATTTACACAAATTAAATAATCGAGTTTCTAACTGGCGAGGATTTAATTTAAGGGATCAAGGTGAATTATTATATCATGGTCATATTGCTGTTAAAGACGGTGATAGTGAAAAAGAGTATGTAGCTTATCTCTTTGAAAAAATAATTTTCTTTTTCATCGAATCTGATGCTAAAGATGCAAAAGATAAAGAAAAAAAACACCGACGTGATTTATTGTCATCAAGAAAAAAATCATCATCTGTTGGAGCATCGACGACAAGTTTACTAGAAACTTTAAGTGGTGATAAAACTTCATCACTCGAATTGAAAGGTCGGGTATACGTACTAGAAATTTACAATGTTTCTTCATCAAATATTGGGGGATATTTTTTAATTATTGCTTGGTCAGGTAAAAAGGAGTCAGGGACCTTTATACTTAGATATAGAACTGAAGAAATTAGAAATCAATGGGAAAATTGTTTAAGAAATTTAAAAACAAATGAAATGAATATTCAAATTCAAAAACGATTGCGGGATCGTGATTCTCATGATTCTCAAATTACAAATGATTCATACGATGGTTCTGGAAGTTACAATAACTTTTCACCAACAGGTATAAATCCGCCTCATGATTCAATATCATTACGATCAAATGGATCGAATCATCGTCATAACTCATCTTCATCAACTCTATCAATGATGCAACAATCAAGGCAACGAACAAGACCATCGAGTGGACCAGCTCGTACTGCCTCAACTAGTCAAGAATTCAATCAATCGTTAATCAAAATAAAACTAATTTATAATAAAGTTGAAATACCTGATCTTTTGATTGTATCAAGTGATATACAATTCAATGAATTATATCTGAAAATATCAGGAAAAATTGTCAATTCAGAAGAAATAACTGATGATATTTTGGTTAATAAATTAAAATATTACGATGAAGATGGTGACTTTGTTGTCATGGATTCGAATGATGATTGGAATTTGGTGATTGACATGTTGAATGAAATGGATGACAATAAAAATAATAATTATAACAATAGTTATAATAGTAATGACATTAATGACAAATCGTTTGATTTAAAAATATGGGTTTCTTAGATTTTCTTTTCTCAATTTATTTTATTTATACGGTGTTTTTACTTAATTATATATAGCAACTTGTTGTCTGTTACTAGTCTTAGTCCTCATAGTTATCTTTTTTAGATTAACTATCCTATGACGGTTCAGCCGTGCCATCAAATAAAATCTCGATTTTTTCGTTGGTCAAAAATAATGAAATTACTAATCTACATAATCAGGTATACTGATCTTATACTGAGTCAACTTAAACTGACGATTTCCTTTCAAATTGAATTTTTGCTAACCTATTGGTTGACGATTTCAAATCGGTCGACTATGATTCGTTCTGATTATACCCTCTGGGAGTGCACATAAGCTAGGACCCAAATTGAAAAATTTGAGATGCAACAACAGAGGGTATAGTGTAATCGTTTAAGTGTTCATTGAACAAGATGTTAAAGAGGTCATGTCAACGTAAGTTGATGAGCTTGACCGGCTATAATAAGCGTATGCTATACAATACTAGAATAAAATTGGGGTTGAATTCAATAATTCGTCTAGGGTATAGCAAATCTTCATGTATGACTCAGACAAGATCGATATCTTATACTAGATGGTTGCAACAAGAGATTCCAAGAAGTAAGATGTCTGAAGAAGATATTTCTGTTCTTACGGAAGAAAGAGCGGTTGATTCTGTCGATGTTTGTATCGTAGGAGGTGGGCCAGCCGGTTTGGCAACTGCAATCAAATTGAAACAATTAGATAACGAACAAGGTGAAGGTGATCTACGAGTTATTGTTCTTGAAAAAGCTGGTGATTTTGGTTCTCATATAGTTAGTGGTGCAGTAATTGAACCTCGCTCATTATTAGAATTATTTCCCGATTCAGAATTGACTGAAGAAACCGGAGGCATTCCTTTACCTCCAGATATAGTTACCAAAGTTACTACCGATTCAATGCAATATTTAACCAAAGAATATGCTTTTCCTTTACCCGAACCTCCTCAATTACAAAATCACGGTAAAAATTTCATTGTTTCATTGAATCAAGTTGTGAAATTTCTTGCTGAAAAAGCCGAAGAATTGGGTGTCGAGCTATACCCCAGTATATCTGTTTCTGAGCTAATATACAATGCATCTGGCGATGCAATTGAAGGTGTCGCTACCAAAGATATGGGAATTTCAAAAGACGGTACTCCAAAAAGTTCATTTGAAAGAGGTATGGTATTCAAAGCTAGAGTTACAGTATTAGCAGAAGGCTGCCATGGTTCTTTATCTAAACAAGCTATATCGAATTTTGACTTACGTAAAAATTCCGATCCTCAAACGTATGGTTTAGGTATAAAAGAAGTTTGGGAAGTAAAACCAGAAAATTTCAAAAAAGGATATGTAGGACACACTTTGGGTTATCCCTTGACCTCTGCTGAATATGGTGGTGGATTTATGTACCATTTTGGTGATGACTTGGTTGCGGTTGGTTTGGTCATAGGCTTGGATTATGCTAATCCCTATATTTCACCATATCAAGAATTTCAAAAAATGAAACATCACCCATATTATTCAAACGTATTGGAAGGAGGTAAATGCATAACTTATGCTGCAAGAGCTTTAAATGAGGGAGGCTTTCAATCGATTCCACAACTTCATTTTGCCGGTGGAGTATTGGTAGGTTGTAGTGCAGGCTTCATGAATGTTCCAAAAATTAAAGGAACCCATACTGCCATAAAATCTGGGATGTTGGCAGCGGAATCAATTTTTGAAGAAATTAAAGAATTGGGTGCTGTTGATGAAGAAACTTTTGAGGATCCCGACTATAAACCTCTCGATCTCAAAAGTTATGAACAAGCATTGAAAGATAGTTGGGTGTATGAAGAATTGTATAACGTGAGAAATGTACGGCCTTCATTTAATTCTCCGCTAGGAATTCTAGGAGGATTAGCACATTCAGGTATATCCACGATGATCACAAAAGGAAGCGAACCTTGGACTTTAAGCCATCATGGCACCGATGCTGGTGCAACACTGGAAGCGAAAAATTTTGCTCCCATTAACTATCCAAAACCAGATGGTAAGATTTCATTTGATATATTAACCTCTGTATCTAGAACAGGTACATACCATGATGAAGATGAGCAATGTCACTTGCGAATACCAGATCAAAACTATGACAAACATGCAGAAGTATCATATCCAAAATATGATGGGATCGAACAAAAGTTTTGTCCTGCTGGGGTATATGAATACGTTGAAGATGAATCCAAAGATCTTGGAGTTAGATTTCAGATCAATAGTCAAAATTGCATACATTGTAAAACCTGTGATATAAAAGTACCATCTCAGGATATTGATTGGACAGTTCCAGAAGGTGGTGATGGTCCTAAGTATTATATGACATAACTGTAAATAGCATTCTAATATCACATATATCCAAGAAAGACCCTCATTTTTCAGTTTGTGTAGACTACAATAATGTAAATGATTTAATTTTAGTTACCGTTAAAACGGTGAATAGAAACTTTTTTAAAAATACAAAACAAAACTGAAAAAGAAAAATATAAATGAAACGTATAAACCAACAAGCCAAATTATCCAACAACAAAAAGTATCTAAGACAATAAAATCTTGATTTATCATCACAAATAAAAAAATAGGATAAGAAATTGTCCAAACAATTTACTTCTAATATAATACTGGATGTTCTAACCAAATTTAACAACAAATCAAAGAACTCATAAAATCTAGATCGTCATGAGAAGAATACATAAGAAGGGTTTAAATTTTTCATTTAAGCAAAAAACTTATCTATGTCAGATAAACTAGTATCTTCAGGAGTACCAATATTTTCAGTTAAAAATCCAGATCTGATAACTTGTAACCATTTCTTATTGATTCTTGACCCAAGACCAGAGCCATTTGCTTTCAATGCAGCAGCATGTAAAGCTGCTGCGGCTGCTGCTGCATTTGGAGAATGAGAGCTTGGTGCCCTTGACGCTCTAGGAGCTGCTGCTGCTGCGGTTAAGATTTTTGCCTTTTTGTTAGTAGCAAGATATGACATTGATTTTGAACGTTTACCATTTTTCTTGAACGAATCATTAGCTGCATCAAAAACATTATCTTCGTCATCATCGTCGTCATCAAAAACTTCAAAGTCTTCGAAATCTTCGAAATCATTATCCGAGTCATTGACCATTTTATTATCAGAATTCAATCTATCGATATTCTTGTTGGAAGCTTTTTTATCACTAAGATCTTTTTGCTTCACGTCTGTCAATGAAGCGGTCACAGGAGCAGAAGAGTATGGAACAAATAAATTAGATTTATCAACTGGAAAATCACAAAAAGTGTTTCTAGTCACACCTAAATCAAACATAGTTTGTCTTCTAGGTTTGTTCATGGTAGCCAACTTTCCTGCTTCTAATGAATCATCAAGATTAGAGTTTGATTGTAAATCCTTCTTTGGCAAAAAATTGTTATTTCCATTTGCAACTTTAGAATGTGCCGATTGATTATAATCTGGTTGCTGTGATTTTTGCATCTCCATTAAATTTTTTACATGAATATGAAAATCCTCAGCTAATAATCCCCGATACACGTAAACCATACGTTTTGGAGAAGCGTCAGCCCAATCTCTAGATAAAGCATATTTCAAATTAGCATCACCTTTCTCAACTCTTTTCACGTAAGCATTCAATTTAGCAGAGACTAGATTGGATGTTTTGGTGGATAAGTTTGCCATATGAGGATGTTGCTCAGTTAGAATGTCACAAATTTGTTTGACAGTCATACCTTTACCTTCTGGGTCTTTTTCGTATAAAATAACAAATATAGCATACAAAACATCATCCTCTAACGATGGATCACCTTTTTGTTGGGGTTTTGGTTTTGCACCAGTAACTGGGATGGTTGTAGAAATACCAGTAGCTATTGGTACACGAGAAGGATTTTTTGGTTTTTTTATGTGGTTTTGATTATGGTTGTTGTGGTTGTTGATGTTACCGTTGAGAGATGATGGAGTAGAGGTTGTTGACGGTGGAGTTGAATCACGAGAACGCTTTTTTAATTCAACATTCATGATTGAATCAGGAGATATAGACCTAGAAGTTGGTGATACAACTGATGGAGAAAAATCGGCTTGTTTAGAACCTTCTTCTTCATCGTTTCCTACTTCTTCGCCATCTTCTCCTTCTTCTTCCTCATCATCAGCTCCGTTGACTTCCTCTTCATCATCATCATGAACAATAATATCTTTCAACAAATTTCTTTCACGAATTGAAGAATTTAACCCAAGTTTCAAACTTGGATTAAAAGTTGGTGTAATAACATTATTAGATAATTGAATTGGTCTTCTTTCAGCTAATGCCATAATAAAAAAAAACAATCGTAAAAGTATTAATCAAAATAAAAATCAATAAAAAAAAAGGAAATTTTGATAAAATTGAAAGTTTGATATTAATTTAATAGTTCATAAAAGTTATTAATATGGTATTTTTTTAATCAAAATTTTTTGAAATTTTTTATATTGTAATAGTAATAATTTGAACTAATAAATAATTCAAATAAGCAGGAGGTACACGCGGGACAAATCAGTATGTTAACAAATAGCTTAATTAAAAGTATTTAGTTAAACGAACAATGGAATATATGAGGAGTCCTAAAGATTAATATTGAACTAAAGTAAGTAGAAATGGGAATTTAGGGGCCTATGAGGTTTAGATTTTATAATGAAATAGGTCGATTGTATGAGAATTTAGTGCCATTTTAAGACACACAGTTTCTTCGTTATCATGATAAATTTGATCTGGACACAAGGGTGACTGATTGAAGTGATTTAAGTCTAATGGCAAAAACCATTCTTGAAATCAAACATGAGTAAGTATAGAGTAGTATAAATTACCCACGTCCAATAAAAACCAAGAATGGTTCAACGAGTATAGTGTGACTGTGACAGGGATGGCATATTTGAATGGGTCGAGTTCAATTTTTCCAAAATCAAGACAAAAAAAATTCAGTTCACTGGGCAAGCGACAACCGATGATAAACAAACATCACAATTGTATGATAATATTGTTTAGAATAGTTTGTTTACATGAAAAATGATAAATGAAAAAATCGATAAAAAAAAGCAATTCACCTCATCGACTGATAATTATGATCAGGAATTTACCGAAATTAACCTTGAACTTGCAATGAACCCATCAAGCACCATCGCTATCACCCAAAACACCGATTGATGCATCAACAACACACTCACCAATCACCAAATCTGGTCTTTCATGACTAGAAGCAATCAATAAAAAGAGAAAGTAGCACTGAAAACAACCCCCTTAATAGACATCGAGCAGCTGGTTTGATACTAACAAAACCGACTCCAATCAAGCATCCAGTGCCACTGACCAATCTATTATCAACCTGGTATATCATCATATATATGGATCGATCGATGAATGGATCCCCCCCACTGACAGTCAGCCCCAAATAGACGTCTCCTCATCACCGATATTGGTTACTGCTAGATGAAAACAAGAGAAAAATCGAGGAAAATTCGTGAGCTTTTTCCCAAGCAAATCAATCCAGCTCGATTTTCATACCATCTATACCAACCCTAAACATCACCACATCAATATACATACAGTTACTAAAGAGTATAGTTTTGGTTAATATAGTGAAAAGCAAAAATTATTTCTAAAATTAAAAAAAATGGTTTTACCCTCATCACGTGACATGTTTCTTTTTTAATTTTAGGTTTGTGCAGGAATCAGATTTGAAGAGTTAAAGGTGAATAAGGAAAAGGGTGGATAGTGAATAGAAGTTAATTGAAGTGAAGTGAAGTGAAGAAAAGTGAATAGAAGATAGTTTATACTTGGTTTGAGAAACCAAATATGAAAGAAAATGGAGCCAAATTAAAATAACATCAAAACTAGATGAGCGTTAATTGAAAGTGACATTGACATGATAAAAATTGAAATCTAGATAGTATAAATGAAATTTATGATTATCAAAATAACAAATTATATTCAAATAACATGAGATAATTATAATTTATATATATATGTATATTTATGGAGATTAATTATTTATTTGTATATATTTATTGTCAAAGTTATTTAATATTGGTGTGATTTTTTGGGAATAGGAGAAGGTAGTTTTTTTTTTAATTACTGGTTACCCTGGTAATGGTTAAGATTATGTAAGGATACTATTTTTTTGTATTACTATTATTTTTTTAATATGATCAAATAATTTAGGGGAACAAACTCATTAGGGGGAGAGAGAATCATCCAACAAGGATATTTGTCTAGTATGATATGTTAGACATTTTGTATTACACATGATTATAGGTTAGGGTAGGGTTGTTATCGTTAGTAAAATGATGAAAAATTTTTCTAATTGTAAAAAATAGAAACATTATTTTATGTGACTTGTTTTTTTATTTTTTTTTTTTCTGTAAAAATATTCGAAATGCACTGCCTCATTAGGATTTTTGCAACCATATTTGGAGGATCCAAAAGAATTTGATGATCCTGATAGTTGTGATATAATAAAAACCGAGATTTTCAATTTATTTAAGAGTAGTAACTCATTAATATTAGTTTTATAGATTTTTTTGCCCCCTGATTTTCTATTACTTATGGTTATTGGTGTAGAATTTTGCAACTAAATACGGATTTTGCAGCCAAATGCTGTTACACAAAAATCAAAAATCCGCGACATTTTTCTCACTTTTTCAATTTCCCCTCAATTGCTATTAAACCGACACACAAAAGAAAGTGAAGAATAAAAGCAATAAATAAACCTATAAACCAAAGTCGATATCTATATTAGTTACAATTAAGACCATAATCAATATCAAATTTGCTGGAATTTCAATTCATGAAAATTCTATTTTTACATTTATTCTATCTTTTTTTTTTTTTTTCTTTTTTTTTTATTATTCTTTATAATTCTTTTTTACAATAGTTCCATTTTATTTTATGGTAATTTTTCTTGAATAATGTTAGTGTAAGCTAAGTAGTTGCTCGCAATATATTGCTTATTTTGTTAGTATAATCAATCATCACTCTGGTTAAGCGATGGTGATGTTTGATGACCCAGTTTTGCTTGTTCGAGACCCAAACATCAACCTTACCTATTTTTTATCAATTGATGAAATCGATGAGTGTGCCAATCAAAACTGTTGGTAACAAATGGCTGTGGGTATTAATTTAAGAAACAGCTACCACGGGTATATGGAACTTGTGTAAACGGCTCGCAAAATTGATTGTCGGAAAGCAAATAAGTTAATGCTACTGGTGTTAAATCTAGACGCTAAGTGATATATGTCATCGATTTCCTAAACAGTATAATTTGATTTGTATCGAGTATATATCTACTTGTTGTATCTTTTGCAATGCTTTCTTTATATATATATATTTATATATATATATAGTTAATTTTCTTTTTTTTTTTTTATTTATTTATCAAGTTTGTTGTTTGTATCCTCCACAATCTTGAATAAAATTTTGCAGGGTGTAGTTTATACTTCTTGGGCATTTGAGGATCCTGTTTTTTTCTTTTTCGGGTATTTAAAAATTTTCGACATTATCCAGTTCAAATTGTGTTTATATACTTCAATTAAGACAGGGTTTTATCGAGGTGACTTTTATAAAAGCAATGATCTAAATTTGCAATCATCACCTATCGTAGTTGTCACTGTGGCCAAAGTTTAACAAGAAAAAAATTTCTTATTTTAATGAGCAATTGACATGGAAGTTAATAACGATGTAATTACTGATTTAATCATGGTGATATTGTTTAATGTATATGTAGTGAGGCAAGTATTATGATTTCATATGCTTTTACCTTATTTGATGGTAAACCCTAATCTTACATTATTATTGAAAATCTTAAAGCAATATTCAAATTTTCCCGCTACTACCACTTGAAAATATTTATATATATTTCTTGTTTTCGGGAACCCTTCTAAGTCCAAGTACAAACAGGATCATAACAACTTAATGCATATCTACTATTAATTTTAGATTACTACATTTGCCTAGTATTAATGATAAGTTTTGTGATAAAATCCACGTAACAACCTTCTACGTAAGTTGTAGTTCGTAAACGTTAGGTGAGGTTTTGTTCTATCTAAATTATACGGTTCAGGCGTTCTCTAATTATACAAACTAAAAAAAAAAAGTCTATGAAAATTTGAAATTAAGCCTTTGAAAAATTTTAATAACCCTTAATCTCCTAGTAATAATCCCTCTGATTATATTAAATATTTATCACTGTTATTTCTCATTTGCGCTTAAATTTTGGAATTCGACTTTGTGATAAACTTTATAGTTTGTTCTTAATATAACTAATCTCTGATCACTAGAGTCATTGATATTTTATTTAATTATTGATGTAATATTTACGTTTCCAATTTCGTATTTTCATCAGTTTACAATTTTACAGTTGATTTTAGGTTTAAGATTAGTGGTAATATATGTCTAACTTTTTGTTGTTGCTTATAGTTTTTTTTTTTTTTTTTTTTTTTTTTTTTGTTTTGTTGTTTTAATTTTTTTTTCCTTTCCTTTTTTTTTGGGGGTTAAAATTTTTTTTTATTTCCTTTTATATTTTTAAAAA